>JAVKPL010004921.1:0-233869 GCA_032173675.1 Gastrolobium villosum | reverse complement strand
TATAGTCATGTGTTGCCTAGATTGTATGCTGTAAACTCTTCCTCTAACCCTATTCTGAATAAAGAGTAATCTCAGAGGGCGTTTAACCCTCTTTAGGCCCAGGACGTAGGAAACTCACTAATACTGAGTTTCTGAACCTGTTGAATTTCTCGTGTTATCTTCTTTATGCTTTCTTTTCAGATTTCTTGTCTTGCGAATTCTTTTATTATTTGTGAAATACGTTCCAAAGTTACAACAGAGTGGTATCAGGAGACTAGGTTCCATTTCTCTTCATGTCCTATTTCTGTGTCTATCTTTCTTTTTTCCCCTTCTTCCATTCAGTTTGCTTGCTCGGCTATGGAGGTTCGGCACGATGGGCATCACTAAGCTGGAGGTGGAGAAGTTTGATGGAAGGAGTGATTTTAATATGTGGAAAATTAAAATGAAGGCTGTGTTGGTTCAGCAAAAATGCGAAGATGCTATTGGAGCTGAAAAAGACCTGCCTGAAACCTTGACACCAAAAGAGAGGAAGGACCTTCTATCTTTAGCCCATAGCCTTATAGTTGTTAATATCTCTGATAGTGTACTGCGTAGGGTTAGCAAGATTACTGACCCTCATGAGCTCTGGGTGAAGTTAGAGTCTGTATCAAACTAAGTCAGCCCCCAATAAAATGTTCTTGAAGGAAAGATTTTTTTTCCTTTAAGATGGACCCAAGTAAGTGTCTAGAGGACAACCTAGATGAATTCACTAGGTTGACTCTACAACTTGAAAATGCAGGGGCTGTTGTCTCTGAAGAGGATCAGATTCTGATCCTCTTCCAAATTCTCTTCCTGACTCCTACAGAGGAGTTAAGGATGCTATAAAATATAGTAAGGGGGATATGACCATTGATGAAATTACTCAGACCCTGAGGGCTAGAGAAGTTGAAATAATTTCTCACAAAAAGCCCACTGCTGAAGGCCTGTATGTTAAAGGGAAGGAAAATAAAAAGGGAAAATCAAACAATAAAAGGAAGGGGAACAACAATCCTGTTCCCCAAGGTAACCAAAGTGTCCAGGGAAACCAAGACAAGAGTAAAGGCCAATCACAAGCTAAGCTTGTATGTTGGCACTGTCATAAAGAGGACCACCTGAAAAGGAATTGCCCTGAAAACCCAAGGAGTGTCCCCAAACAGCAAAATAAAACTGAGTATGCAAATGTACTCACTGAGTTTGACAGTGTTGAAGCACTGGTTCTGTCTGATAAAGCTTTTGAAACTGAATGGGTGATGGATTCTGGGTGTACATACCATATGACACCCAGAAAGGAGTGGTTTAGTGGGCTGGAGTTCCAAAGGGGTGGCAAAGTCTTAATGGGGAATGACCAAGTGTGTGAAATAAAAGGTGTGGGGTCTGTCATGTTCAAAATGAATGATGGCAGCTGCAAAATCTTAAAGGAAGTAAGATTTGTTCCCACATTAAGGAGAAACCTGATCTCCTTAGGGATGCTTGACTCTAGTGGCCTTGACTTTAGATGTAAGCAAGGGTCACTTGATATTGTCAAGGGATCACAAGTCCTCATGAGAGGAAAACTTGTGAATGACCTCTATATTTTAGAAGGCCAAGCTGTCACACAAAAAGTTTGTGTGGCAGCTGCTAATACTGATGAGTCCATTCTCTGGCATAGGAGACTTGGACACATCAGTAATCAGGGGCTGTCTGAGCTGTATAAGCAAGGTATTATCAGCTCAAAAGGGGGAACTAGTGTGGAATTTTGTGAAAACTGTGTTTTGGGAAAAACTCACAAGCTTCCCTTTTCTGCTGCTAATAACACCTCTAAGACAGTGTTGGAGTATGTCCACTCAGACACCTGTGGGGATCACCAAACATCCCCAGCTCTTTATCTGGATGTCACTATTTTATTTCAATAGTTGACTCATATTCCAGAAGGGTCTGGACTTATTTTCTAAAACATAAGGATCAAGCTTTTGTCAGTTTTAAGGATTGGAAAATCCTTGTTGAAAATAAAACTGGAAAAAGGGTTAAAGTCCTTAGGATTGACAATGGCTTGGAGTTTTGCAACAATCAGTTTGCTGATTTTTGCAAGGAGCATGGGATCCAAAGACATAGGACCTGTGCTGAAACACCCCAGCAAAATGGGGTGGCTGAGAGGATGAATAGGACAATCTTAAATAAGGTAAGGTGCATGCTTGCTGAATCTGGTCTAGGCAAGGTGTTTTGGGCTGAGGTTGTTGCTACAGCCACCTATGTGATAAATAGGTGTCCCTCCTCCACCATAGACTTTAAGACCCCAATGGAACTTTGGTCAAATAAGCCACCCAACTTAAGTCACCTAAAACCCTTTGGGTGTCTTGCCTATATGCACATTAGGCAAGATTAATTGAGTCCTAGAGCCTTAAAGTCTGTCTTTATAGGCTATCCCCTTGGTGTAAAAGGTTACAAGCTTTGGCTTGTAGCTGAAAGAAAGTGTGTTGTTAGTAGAGATGTTATTTTCAAAGAAAATACTTTCTACAAAGACATTATGAGTGAGTCCAGTTCTTCTCAACCACCTGGAACCTTGCAGTTTGAGGTGGAGCAAGCTGCCATACCTGGGCAACATGCTGATGGTGAAGAACTGAGGGAACAGCCTGCTGTTCCTAATCAACCAGAGCTTGAAACTGGTCCACTTGATGATGGTGGACAGGTTGAAGAGGGTAATGGTGATCTTGATAACTACTTGCTGTCACGAGACAGAGTTAGGAGGAATATAAGACCTCCTAGCAGGTTTGCACATGCTGATGTGGTTGCATATGCCTTACAAGTTGGGGATGTGCTTGAGTTGGATGAACCTGCTACATTTAAAGAGGCTATGAGAGTGGAATCCAAGGATAGCTGGCTGAAGGCTATGGATGATGAAATGGACTCTTTAAAGAGAAATAACACCTGGGTTCTGGTGGAGAGACCAAAGAAAAAGAGAGTAATTGGTTGTAAGTGGATTTATAAAAGGAAACCTGAGATACCTGGAGTGGAACCAGCTAGGTTCAAGGCTCGGGTAGTGGCAAAAGGGTACTCCCAGGTTGAAGGAATTGACTACAATGAGATTTTCTCACTTGTAGTCAAACATGTATCAATAAGGTTGATGCTATCTGCTGTTGCTACCTATGATTTAGAACTGGAGCAGCTTGATGTCAAGACTTCCTTCCTCCATGGCAACATTGATGAGCAAATCTATATGGAACAGCCTGAGGGCTTTGTAAAGAGGGGAACAGAAAACATGGTGTGCCTGCTCAAGAGATCATTATATGGTCTCAAACAGGCACCCAGACAATGGTATAAACGTTTTGATGATTTTGTTTTATCAAAAGGTTTTGTTAGAAGTAACTTTGATCATTGTGTCTATTTTAAAAATTTGCATGATGACTGTTACATTTATTTGTTGATATATGTGGATGATATGCTGATTGCATCTAAAAACTTAAGTGAAATAAATTCTGTTAAGAATATGCTTAAAAAGGAATTTGAAATGAAATTTCTTGGTCCAGCCAAAAGGATTCTTGGCATGGAAATTACAAGGACAAGGGGAGATAGACATCTATCTCTATCCCAGTCTGAGTATGTGAAGAAGGTTCTTAGAATCTTTGAGATGCATCAATCCAAGTCTGTCAACACTCCATTAGGTGCTCAATTTAAACTCAAAGCTGTCTCTGGAGAATTATCTCCTGAAGAGACAAAGTATATGTCATTAGTTCCCTATTCAAATGCTGTTGGCTGTCTAATGTATGCTATGATTGGCACAAGGCCAGACATAGCATATGGAGTTAGTATGATTAGCAGGTTTATGAGTAAACCTTGCAAAGAGCACTGGAGTGCAGTTAAATGGTTACTTAGATACTTAAATGGGTCTATTAACTGTTGCTTGAATTTTTCTGCATCTGATTCAAATAATTTTAATATTGTTGGATATTGTGACTCTGATTATGCTGCTGATTTAGATAAAAGAAGGTCACTAACTGGTTTTGTGTTTACTGTAGGAGGTAATGTGGTGAGCTGGAAATGCAATCTTCAGCACATTGTAGCATTATCAACAACAGAAGCTGAATATGTGGCATTGACTGAAGCTGTCAAAGAAGCCATATGGTTAAAAGGTATAGTAGGTGAGTTGGGTTTAGGTAAGAACCCACCAAAGGTAAATTGTGACTCACAAAGTGCAATACATCTTTCTAAAAATTCTGCATTCCATGAAAGAACAAAACATATAGATGTTAGGCTTCATTTCATTAGGGAGATAATAGCTAGTGAACATGTAATTGTTGAGAAAATTTCTAGCATTATTAATCCTGCTGACATCTTTACAAAGTCTGTACCTGTTAGCAAATTTAGAGATGCTCTAAGCTTGCTAAAAATTGAACCACCATGATCATGCATTGCATATGGGCCTATGGGTTAAATGCCTACACCAAATCTGGACTGCTCTTATTCTGTTAATTGTTTTAGAAATAGGTGGAGTTTTGTTATATGTATTTCATAAAACTTGTGGGCTTCTGTTTTCTTGCTAACCCCCTTTGTTTGGCTTCCGGGCTTTTATCCATGTCACTGTGTTAGTGGGCCGAGTAATAGGCTGAAGCCCATTATCAGCAACACAAGCAAAACGACATCGTTTTGCCTTGTGAAGGCTGATGGCCTTTAACCATTACCTTGTGCCCTTTCACGTGCGTGTGTGGCTGCTCTCAGATCTGAAAATATCAAACTATCTCAAAAGGGTTCTTTAGCTAGGGTTTCGATGTGTGAATCACTCTGCAAATATTGAGTGATACACTGGGTTATGGTTAATGGTGCTTTGAAGAAACTTGTTCATCTCAACAAGATGCTTCGATTGATCGGTGTATTTTTCCCGATTGATGCTCAAGGAGTTTGAAGATCAATCTTGTGTGGTAGATCGTTGAAGCTGATGTTGATCAGCTTGTAGATCTTGAAAAGGAACAACGATTCCTTTGCTGGTTGCAAGATTGGGAAGCTTTCTCTCCTTTACTACTTTGTTCTTTTTAATCTTAGCGTTCTGTGTTCAAGATTGTATTTCTTGTTGATCTGTTTACCTGATTTACTTTCTTCAAATGCTTTATAGTCATGTGTTACTGAGATTGTATGCTGTAAACTCTTCCTCTAACCCTATTCTGAATAAAGAGTAATCTCAGAGGGCGTTTAACCCTCTTTAGGCCCCAGGACGTAGGAAACTCACTAATACTGAGTTTCTGAACCTGTAAAATTCTCGTGTTATCTTCTTTATGCTTTCTTTTAGATTTCTTGTCTTGCTAATTCTTTTATTATTTGTGAAATACGTTCCCAAAGTTATAACAATTAGTCTATTAGCTCATAACAGGAGTGTGTTTCTTTTTTCTTTATCTTATTTAGAGGACACGAAACTTGTGGAACTAAGAGAAAACCAATCCAAGAGGCCAAGACCCATTAACGTGTTTCTCCTCTAAAATTAGTTGTAAATATATATGGGTTTTATTTTTCTTATGTTGCATGAGACGAGTTGTCTCATGCAACACACAAAAAGTGGGTGGGACACACTAAAAAAGAAGAGAGAAAAAAATAAGAAAGTGAGTCCTACCCATTTTTTTGTGTGTTGCATGAGACAATTTGTCTCATGCAACATAAGAAAAATAAAACTCAATATCTTTTCCTAGAAAAAAAAAACAAACAGTCGAGCGAATGTAAAGTGAGCACTAATCTGCAGCTATAACAAATCTCAATTGCAAAAGGTACAAGACATAGGGTCTAACCCAATCTCAAGTAAGCAATACTCAGAAACTAACTAGAAGCATAAAGCGCTGACCCCCAGCAAAAAAACAACTAGACCAGCAGCAACAACAGGTGAGACCAACAGATACAAGAAAGGGAGAAAGGGTTTGACAGGAGTTGCTAATCGCATGTAAGAAAGGGGAGGAAGGGTTTCTGGTTTTTTTAAGTTTTGCGAACTAAACGTCGTTTTATTATTATTATTATTATTTTAAAGGGTTTTATAAAAGTTATGTTTTAGGAAAAGTGATTCTGTTATGTTATAGAGATTCGTTTTGCCCGCCGGAGTTTTTTTGTTGCGGGTCCCACAAAATGTTGTGTGTAGGAAATTTTTTGTGATCAGGTTAAATGATAGATGATAAACCCTATCTTAAATATACACGATATATTGATATTCTATTTTTATTTATTTTTAAACTGGTCCGCTCACCAGTTTTTACATAAATTGGCTAACATTTAATTTTTTTTTGAAACATTGCATCTGATATTTTCTAATATTCTGACATTTATAATATTTGAAATCTCACTCATATCATGAAAAAATTAATTAATATTTTATCAAATTGATATAATAAAAATTAAAAATAAATATCAAATATATTTTACAGTAAGTATTTATGTTATATTTCATTGCAAAAATTAGTGAATATTATATATTTAATTTTATTTTTTTCATTAAACATAAAATATTATATATATTACATAAATTAAAAATATTATTTAATATCTAAATAAAACAGAAAATCGTATCTTGTCCTACATTGATATCGATGCAATTATTGCCTTGCTAGAACCGATTAAATCACAGGTACACATGATTCTGGGTGGAACAGTCGATTGGAGTCGGTTTATAACACTGGACCAAAGTGTTCCTTAGTTAACTTTTTTTTTTTTTTTTTGGAAACAGAAGAATCAAAAACAAACTAAAGCCTAATTACACGTGGCCAAGCCACTCCCCTGGAGTCATTCTCCAGCAACCCAAGACAACTTTGGGGAGGAGTATCCATCAAAATAGTTTCCCAATTCAAAGATTGAGAGTACCCCGCCAGCCAGTCAGCCACTCCATTGCCCTCTCTATAAGTATGAACAAAGGACACCTGCCAATCACGATCCTTCAACTTGTTGATCTTCTTCACCAGGCCTGCATACGGATGATTTGAATCACACCCAATCCGGATCATATCCAAAGCTACTTGGGAATCCCCTTCACTGATCACCTTCCTATACCCAAAATTCCAAGCAGTCTGTAATCCCAGTAAAAAGCCCCATAATTCTGCTTTGACAGAGCTACCTACTCCCAGGTTTCTAGCAAATCCCATAAGCCAATGCCCAGATTCATCCCTTAGGACTCCTCCACACCCACTCTTTCTATTACCTTCCAAAGCAGAACCATCCGTGTTTATTTTTATCCACCCCATCGGAGGAGGTACCCATTGAACAAGGGTTTCCACTTTCTGCCCAACTTGCAGCCCAGTATCTCTGTACAGTTTCCTTGCCTCGAAGAAATTTTGCAAGAAAGTCCGAATAGATCTAACTATATCCTCTATTGTAGAATTAATATTTTCAAAAACAAAACTATTCCTATCTTTCCATATAAACCAGCAAATAAGCCCAAATAAAATACTGTCATCCAAGCCTCCTAGTAAGCTAATTTTTGGAGATAAATTGGACACTAACCAGTTCTGCAGGTTCTGGCTACAAAAAGCTGTCCAATTCTCCCTGCTAATAAATTGTCTCCATATTCGTTGAGACCAGGAGCACTCCCTCATGACATGACTGCAGCTTTCAGGATAGGAGTTACATCTAGGACAAGTATTTGAGGTAGAAAAATGCCTTTGAAACCTCCTTAGGTTGGTTAGAAGATTTTCACCAAGCAAAAGCCATAGGAAAGTCTTGACTCGAGGAGGACCCTCCCATTGCCAAACTGAGTTCCAGTGAGGCTGAACCTGAGGAGGATCTTCAATACAGAGGCTATTCAAAGCTGTCTTGAAGGAAAAGTTACCATCATGGGATTGCTCCCAAATCACCTGATCATCTCCATCATCCAGCCGAGGGGGACAGGTACCTGCAATACAGTTCAAAGCTTCTTGTGTTAGAAAATCCCCAAACTCCTGCCATTTCCACTCTCCCTAGTGTTCCTTAGTTAACTTAGTTATATATTTTATAAAGAAAAGCATAAAATTATAATTATTAAGGAAAAAATGTTTGGCCATTTAAATGACCCAACTTTTGTCATTTCATTTTCACAAAGATATGAGATCCACCTATATATGTTTTTGTTCACTCTTTCTTCCTTTATCTATCTCATTCTCTTACTTAAAATGATATAACTTTACATCCTTAAAAATGATACACATTTTTTTTCAATTTAGGCTACATCCAGCTTGTATGTATACATTCACCTCACAGCCATTTGCTTCAAGTCACTCAGTTTATAAGGAAAATATAAATAGAATTAAAAAAACTCTATTTACCAAAAAAAAAAAAAAACTCTAATAGCAACTATTCATGGGCCAAAGCCCAAACTATTAAGAAAAAGAAAAATTACAATATATTAAAGACCCATAACAATATCTAGCCCAATTGTTTTTCTGCTGAACTCGATAACAAAGATTCTCATTCTCGTTAGCATGTGAAGTATGAGAGATACCCAATATTTTTGGGATATCATAACACCCATTAATTATTTTAAGACACGGATATAGCACAACTACACCCTGACATTTAGTTTTGGACTCACATATAGTCCATTAGTAAAGAACATCTAACCTGTTTATCAAAAAAAAAAAAAAATCTAACCAACACACTATACTTTACGGAAAGGGTTTTATAAGAGTTATGTTGTAGGAAAAGTGTTTGTGTAATGTTATAGAGATTCGTTTTGCGTGCCAGAATTTTTATTTTTATTTTGCTGCGGGCCCCACAAAATGTTGTGAGTGTAGGAAAGTTTTTCTGATTATGTTAAATGATAGATGATAAACCCTTACAGAAAACACATGAAGCAAATATTAGAAGGCTCCAACACAAACAACTGAATAAGATTAGCCCATTAGCTCATAACAGGAGTGTGTTTCTTTTCTTTTCCTTTTTTATCTTATTTAGAGGACGCCAAACTTGTGGAACTAGTGATTAAAAGAGCAAACCAATCCAAGAGGCCAAGACCCATTAACGTGTTTCTCTTCCAAAATTAGTTGTAAATAAATATATTTTCCTAGAAAATAAAGAACAAAAAGTCGAGCGAATTTCAAGATTTTCATCTGTATGACAAATCTCAATTGCAAAAGGTAGACATAGGGTCTAGCCCAATCTCAAGTAAGCAACTAACTAGAAGCAACAAGCAACAACAACAACAGGTAAGACCCAAGAAAAAAACGGCTAGACCAACAGCAACAACAGGTACGACCAACAGATAACGTGTATGTAAGGAAGGAAGAAACTCAAGAAAGGGAGAAAGGGATTGACAGGAGGTACTAATCGCGTGTAAGGAAGGGTTTTTGATTTTTTTTAAGTTTTGCGAACTAAACGTCGGTTTTTTTTTTTAATTATTTTTTAAATATATACGATGCATTGAATTTTTTTTTTTTGAAGTGACCGGTCATGGCTAAAGAACCACTTTATAAATTTTGGGTAAAAAAATCGCCCCGTTAAAGTTGATTGGATAAGTTTTTCGAAAGTAATACAGTCAAACATGTCACATATGTTGACTGGACTAGTCCTGACACTGACACTGATGGGACTCGTGCCACGTCAGCGCCACATAGGCAGACTCATTATCGTAAAACTTCGGAAGGCCATAACTTGTGACTTGGGTATCCAAATCAGATGATTTTTTTTTGATTTCACATAACTTTTCGAGATCTACCCAATGATATGTCATTTCACATATTTTATCTACCACAAACAAAATTTAAATTTGTAACAATTGTATCACGATCACAAGAGCGTTTAAATCAAAAAGATCTTCAAACTATGTTTGTGGGAGATAAAATATGTCAAATGAGATATCATTGGGTAGATCTCAAAAAGTTATGTAAAATAAAAAAAATCATCTGATTTGGATACCCGAGTCACAAGTTATGGCCTTCCGAAGTTTTACGGTAATGAGTCTGCCTACGTGGAGCTGACGTGACACGAGTCCCGTCAGTGTCGATGACGGGACTAGTCCCAGCATTTGTGACATGTTTGACATCAACTTTAACCGGGCAATTCTTTTGTCCAAAAATTCTAAAATGGTGCTTTTCGCGACCGGTCTTCGGTTTCTATATAAATTAACTAACATTTTAAAATTTTTGAAGTGTTACCCACACTTCTTAACAATTTGACATATATAATATTTGAAGTTTTATTTATATCATAAAAAATTAATTGATATTTTATCAAATTGATATAATAAAATAAAAAATAAATACATAATAAATCCCACTGGAGTGTCTAAGAGATTTTTAATTTGAAAATATAATAATAAATATTTACATCTTATGTTTCTTTACAAAATTGATATGTTTTTTTACAAAATTGATGAATATTATATGTTTAGTTTCATTTTTTTATTAAATTATTAAATATTAAGTATAATATATATATTAAAAATATTATTTAATATCAAAATATGTCTTTCTACTAAAATCAAATATTTTTTTAAAAATTAACGTATCAAAATTATCGATGCATTCTATTGCCTTGCTACTTGCTAGAACCGATTAAATCACATGTACACATGATTCTGGGTGGAACAGGCCGATTCGAGTCGATTTATTACACCGGAACAAAGTGTTCCTAAGTTAATTTAGTTATATATTTTATAAAGAAAAGTATAAGATTATAATTATTAATTAAGAATTAAAATAATAAGTTTAATAATTTTATATTCATCGTATATATTTAATTTAATAATTAATTTTTTTACAACATTATAATTCATTTTTTTTCTTAAAAAGTGAAGTCCTTCTTTTAAAAGACACTAATTTATTGGTCTAAATGACTTCATTGTTTATGCTTTCCGGTGCACCAACTCAATTGCAAAAGGTACAAGACAGAGGGTCTAACCCAATCTCAAGTAAGCAATACTCAGCAACTAACTAGAAGCATCAAGCGATGACACCCAGCATGTAAGAAATGGGAGGAAGGGTTTCTGATTTTTTTAAGTTTTGCGAACTAAACGTCGTTTTTATTATTATTATTATTATTATTATTATTATTATTTTAAATATACACGATACATTGATATTCTATTTTTATTTATTTTTAAACTGGTCCGGTCACCAATTTTTATCTAAATTGGCTAACATTTAATTTTTTTTGAAACATTGCATCTGATATTTTCTAATACTGACATTTATAACATTTGAAATTTCACTCATATCATGAAAAAATTAATTAATATTTTATCAAATTGATATAATAAAAATTAAAAATAAATATCAAATATATTTTACAGTAAGTATTTATGTTATATTTCTTTGCAAAAATTAGTGAATATTATATATTTAATTTTATTTTTTCATTAAACATAAAATATTATATATATTACTTAAATTAAAAATATTATTTAATATCTAAATAAAACAGAAAATCGTATCTTGGGTCCTACATTGATATCGATGCAATTATTGCCTTGCTAGAACCGATTAAATCACAGGTACACGTGATTCTGGGTGGAACAGTCGATTCGAGTCGGTTTATAACACTGGACCAAAGTGTTCCTTAGTTAATTTAGTTATATATTTTATAAAGAAAAGCATAAAATTATAATTATTAAGGAAAAAATATTTGTCCATTTAAATGACACAATTTTTGTCATCTCATTTTCACAAAGATATGAGATCCATACCTTTATATGTTTTTGTTCACGCTTTCTTCCTTTGTCTATCTCTTTCTCTTACTTAAAATGATAAATTTTACATCATTTTTTTTTTCAATTATTCATTAATAAATTAAAATAATAATTTTATATTTATCATAAATATTTAATTTAATAATTAATCTTTTAGCAACATTATAATTTCATATTTTTTCTAAAAAAATGAAATCTTTCTTTCAAAAGACACAAATTTATTGGTCTAAATGACTTTATTGTTTATGCTTTCCAGTGCACCAACGCAATAGGAAATTATAATTTTCTATTGTATCACGCGATACGCAGGGATACGCACCGACATAAATAAAGAAGAAAAAAGTGTACTATTTGACCTTCCTTTGTTCTTTATTCCTTTTCGGTGTCCTCCACAAATAGTTTATCAAATTAAAACAGGGATTAATATTTTTATGTTGTAATTGATAATTTTATCTTCTATACTCATATAAAAATTCACGGGGCCATACCAAGCCATGTAAGAAAAAGGAAGAGAAAAAAATACGAGCCTCATATTTTTATGTATGTATAAAAAATATATCTTTTAGAATATGAAAAATATTATTCCAATTAAAAATTAGTTAGAAGTGCGTCTTTCTTAGCGCGGGACAAAAAGATCTCAAATTATGAATAATTTTAAAAATATTTTAGTATGATGAATTATTTGTGAAGATGCACTAAAATTGTAAAAATTATTTTACTTATTAAACAATTGTCCTTATATAAGACTAAGTCATTATTTCCTACCATCTACCTATTTTATGATTTTTTGAAGATTGATGTTATCTTTCTAATAAATCATCTTCACATATCTTTTTATTTATTTAATATAAAAAAATGGAATGAAGAAGTGAAAAAGTAAAACTGATATAAACCCTTGCTAATTGACTGTAGGATCCAGCTCAAATGCTTAAAGACATAATTAGTAAGGAAATGTGTTTATATATGGCTAGATTTGCAGCAATTTAAGACTTATAAGCTATGTAGCACCGACACTGACACGGGACACGTGACACGATACGATACGACACTCCGACACATTAATTCTAAAAAATGTTAGATTTCGACACGTTAGGGCACGTTTTGATATTAAATAATATTTTTAATTTATGTGGTGTATATTATATTTAATATTCAATAATTTAATAAAAAAATGAATCTAAACTTATAATATTCATAAATTTTGCAAAAAAACATAAGATATCTCAAATATTTATATTAAACTCAATAAAATAGTAATTGTAATCCAACGAATTTAATAGTTAGAACTAAAAACTCAACGCAATGTAACATTTAAACCTTTTTTTGAATTTCTATAACGCGTGTTGGAGTGTCGGAGTGTCCGAGAGTGTCGGGAAGTATCGGACACGATACGTCAGGGTTTTTGAAATGTCGGTGCTTGTTAGCTTATAAGTCTCCTTCATAACCAATAGCTAAAGTACAGACATAAAATTCTAATTATTAAATCTAGATGTCATAGCTCACCAAGAGACATTCCAAAAACAAGATAGGTTAACTGATAATCTTACAATTAGAGACATACATGTTGACATGTTAAAGCGGCATAATTAACAAAGCATCAGGAAAGTTATCCTACTAGTACAACAGAGAGAGAGAGAGACTCAAAGCTCAGTCATCTTCTTCCACCTTAAACTTATCATTCAAATACTCACTTGAATGTCGAAATGTATTATAAGTACCCACCCATCTATACTAAATAAAACACACCTCAACAACATTAAAATCATCGTCCCACTCATACACGTCACAACAACACTTCCAGTCACTAATTTAGACTAAACTGGATTGTGTGTGGTTAGATCCAATTCCTTTTGTACTGGTAAAAACATTTGATAATATTTAGTATTTCAAGGTTTATAAAGCGAATTTGAAATTATTGAGTTTGGAATCTCATCACAGTGATAAAGGTTTTGTCTGCATGATGATGGAATGATTCTTTTTAGGAAGAAAGGAAATTCCGAAATTCCCTTATGATAATATTTATTAAGAAAGGACCCCCCCGGTTGTGACATAAAATGCGTAGTGGATTTCAATTCATATTCTCCCACGTCATGTTCTATGACTTTATTAGTGTCATAATTCTATCATTTTCATTTTTATTTTAAATATTCCAATTCGTTCATTGCTTCGCAACTAATTCAATCCGGGGCATTTGATTCTATAATTTTTTTTAACTTAGCCGTATCAAGGGAAATCTTTGTCATTATTTTATTTCATGCAGTTCATGCTTTTGCCAAATTAAAATTATACTGCTTCCTAGGGGTGAAACTGGGTCGGGTCAGCCTATAGGGGCCTACGGCTCGGCCTACGTCAGGCCAGACCTGACGTATTATATTTCGTAAAATAGGTCGGACTTGGGCCTTAAAAAAACTTGTTTAATAAAAATATTGTAGGCCCACTTTCACAAGGCCTAACCTATAAACCTACAGGTCGGCCTATAAGCCTACAAGTCGGCATATATAGTATTATTTATTTTAAATAAAATAAAATAGAATAAGTATGCTTTAAAAAAAATATAAATTTAATCAATTGTAATTATTTATAAATTAATTATATTCAATTATATTTTAATAGAAATCTGATTTTATTTCTTACGTAAGAGGAACCAACATCTCAGCAGGTTAGATTCTGTATATGAATATATTAAAAGGTTTTTGGAGAGGTTCTACTTACTACAAGCATCATGATGAGTTTGTTGCATTCATGTAGTTATTTTAATTTACATGGATTTGTTTGTTGGATCTGATGAAATATATGTTATTTAGTTTGAGCTTTTTGCTTTTGAAAGTAACTTAAATGCAAATTATATGAGTTTTGTTGTGATTCATGATTTTATTTGGACGTTGAAATTGTGATTTTTGATTTAGCAACAGAATTTGAGTATTTTGTAAAGTTGATTCATGGTTCTGCTTGGAAGTTAAAAATGCAGGCCAAGCCAGCTAACAGTTAGACTCATATTAGGCTTGGGTCAGGACAAATTGAAAATTTTTGACGTAGTCTTGAGCTTTTCGGGATAAAGCTTGATCCAGCGCAGCCCACTTTCACCCTGCTGCTTCTCGTCCCCCCACCAAAAAAAAAATGAATAAAAATTCTGAAATCATGCATTTCGTAACTAAAGTAATGAGAGAGAGTGTGTGTGTTGAAAAGAAAAGTGAATAGAGCTAGAAAACTTTTACAAAGAATGAAAAACAAAAGAAAAAGTTTATGTCTCATGACATTTGGAAAAGCAAAAGCAAAAGCTGTGTGTAGCACTTTCGAAAGACCAATTGAGGATAGGATAGATTAGTCTCACAAAGGAGAGGAAGCCCTATATATGTATATGTTAGCTATGCATCCAAAGCATTTCCCTAAGACCACTTGAAAAAGAATGGGAAGCTCCATTTTTAACCTTCACCTTATCGTTTCATCATTTTTCCTTTTCACTTTCTTGCTCGAAGCTGTTCATGGCAGCAAAAAGGCATGGTCGTTTTGCTTTTTGCTTATTTATTTTAAAGTTTCTACTTTGAAATTGTGATAATGATTTATTTGTGTTGCTGAGGTAGTTTTGTTTTGTGATCATGGGTCACATTTCACCAATCATTAGTTATTTTATCATTGTTTGCAGTGTTACATTGTATACATGGGAGCGCATTCTCATGGTCCCAGTCCTATGTATGCCGACCTTGAACTCGCTACCTATTCTCATTATGATTTACTAGGTTCGATCTTGGGAAGGTATAAAACCATGGATTTAATTTTAATTGGTCGTTAATATAAATTTTACTCTGAATTATTATCTAATCATATATTATTAGGGGATTAATATTTCTCTTGTACGCTGAGTTGGTTTGGTAGCAAAGATGTTGAGTAAGTGGAAAAGAAAGGGCTTCGATTCGATTTTCATATGCCATTTTTGGGATTAATATTTCTCTTGTATCTTTATCCTGATTAGTCTCATGGCTGGCTCAAAGAATCCCATAGCTGGCTCAAAGAGTCAAAGTCTATGGAGATACTGGAGGAAGCCAACTTGCATCAAATTAAAGAGAGATAATTAGAATTGACTTAACTACAAAAACAAAAAAAACAAACAAAATTCTCCCATATAAATGTGAGCGGTTGAGACCCCATTAGGAGAACAAAGAGACAAAAATAAAAGTGGGATCTATCTACTTATTAAATCCAATTATTAATTACCAATTTCTTTTACTATCATAACCATAATTTAAGGAATATAACTTAGTTTATGATATTTGAACAAGATATTAGATACTAGTATAAAAATATAGTTATATCGAGAAACTTTTTTTTATAAATTTATAAATATATTTTATATATCTACCAATAGTGTAATTACCGGTCAACAGTGTAGTTTGTAAACAAAATTTTTGTAGATATAACCTTCTACTATAAAAAAATATAGTAGAAGAAAATGATGGATTAATTGTATAAATATTCTTTCACAGCCCGGAGAAAGCGAAAGAAGCAATTATTTACTCATATAACAGACACATTAATGGCTTTGCTGCGATGCTTGAAGAGGAAGAAGCTGAAGATATTGCAAGTGAGAACGCTTCCAATTATTTAGTGTTTTCAACTCTTTTTTTGTCATTGAAGCTCAGCATTGATTACCTAGTCAAATTCAATTTTGTTTCTAATTATTTGACGCAACGTTTTGAATGGGGCAGAAAACCCAAATGTAGTATCTGTGTTCTTGAGCAAAAAGTATAAACTGCATACTACCCGGTCATGGGAATTTCTTGGATTGCACAGAAATAGTAAGAACTCTGCATGGCAAAAGGGAAGATTTGGTGAAAATACAATAATCGGTCATATTGACACAGGTAATTAATCGTTATAACTACTCCATTTTTTTTTTGGTAAGCATAACTACTCCACTTTATATGCGCGTTATAATCCAATTATTATAGGATAATTATTTTATATTCACTTTTCGAGGTAATAGATAATTATTTCCAATTTGCCTGTTTGGATGAGCTTTTATTCTTAAAAAAGTTATTTTTTTAAATAAAAGTCATTTTGAGAATTTTTAAATGTTTGAATAACTTTTTAAAAAAACAAAATTTAAAATAAAAATTAAAATGCTTCTTTTTTTTATAGCCAGTAGTTGGTTGCTTTTGAAAAAAAGCATAAATTAAAAGATAATATATATATATATATATTTAAAAAAAATATATTATAAACTTTTAAAATACAATTTTAATGTTATCATATTATATCTATTTTATCTATCCTTATCACAGGATCATGTTATTTTATCTCTTCTTTATTATAATTTTATATATAAAAAGTACTTTTGTTTAACCACTAGGGTTAGTCTAGTGGAGTGGAGTGTGTTAGGAGTGTGTGTAGTGTAGGGTGTTATGTTCAATTCCTTATAATCTCAAAAAAAAAGTGTTTTTTTTTTTTTTAATAAACAAAAAGTGCTTTTGTTATTTTAACATCCAAACAATTTTTTTTTATGTAAAAATGATTTTCACATCAATCATTCAAAAGTAAAATAACTTTACCATTTTTTTAAGAGCTCATCCAAATGTGTGTATGTCAATAGCTGCAAACGATATGTATTTGTGATTGAATTATTGAAAGAGAATCTTGATGTTGACATGATGCTATAGAGCTCCACCAAATAAACGAGGGCTTTGACCCGATTCGTGAGTTTATATATCTAAAATTGATTGATAGAATTAGTCTTAGAATTGTATAAAAGCTCATGTAATAGTTTACCAAAAAAAACTCATTTAATAAAAAGGTCTCAAGTTCCAATTCACAAGTTTGACTTTAGAATCTCTTAGACTGACCTAATATAATAACTTTTATTTTTATTTTATATTTTTATACTACTCATAATAGTCTTCTATCCCTCTTCAACTCATTTCACCCTATTTTATTGGTTAAAAGGAATTTTTGAATGATTTTGATATATATTATGCTATTTGAATATACATTAAATTTATGAATTTTTGAGTAATTATTAGTATTATTGATCATATATTTTATTTGAATAAATTTTTGTCATGTTATCTTTTTTTAACAGGCTAAAATATATTTTTATTTTTTTATAAATAAGTCAGATCACATCTCAATAATTATAATCATATTAAATAATAAGTTAACTTAAGCTGACACATTTATTAATAAACTTTACTTTCTAAGATCAAAGTCTGCCCGGGCCTATTAACATCCAGACATACATGCATAGACCATATTTGAAATTTAATTATTAATAAGTGTATATCCATAATTAAATAGTGCACAAAACTTCACGATGTGTTCAATATTTGACATTCTTTTAACACCAATTTCGTCCTTGCAAACAATAGGTGTTTGGCCTGAATCCAAGAGCTTCAGTGACAAAGGATACGGCCCCGTCCCTTCAAAATGGCGCGGGGGTAACGTCTGTCAAATTGACAAACTAAATGGCTCCAAGAGAAATCCTTGCAACAGGTTATTTTTATGGGTTACGTGCTTCACCTCGTAAAGAATACAAATTGTGTTATTTTAATTTTTAATATTATATCTTATCAATAAAATAGTTATAATATAAAAAATTATTTTTTCTTTAACTCCACATGAACTGAAATAATTGAGAAGAGAGAAAAAAAAATAACATTTTTATATTATAACTATGTCATATTGATAAGACATAATATTACATACTAACATGACACAAGATTGTTGTTTTTCTAAAAAGACAAATATTTTTCTCTATTTTTATTCAACACATTCTTAGTTTCTTTGAAACTTTTCCACTACATAATAAATGAGTCAGGATTATTTTCCAGTGTTATAAATTACACTTAATTTTGGTGTAAATTATATTTATATCTAATATCTTTAATTTATATATATGTGAATAGTTAGATACAAACAGGTCAATAACGAGGATTCAGTGTTGACTTCGTATTCTTAATAATTAACTTATTTACTAATAACAAAAAATCAAAAGTTCTATGCAAAATTAAAAACTAAGCAATAAAAAAACCATATGCAGCAAAATTCCTTTCACTATCAATTTGTGCTCTATAATAAACAGGAAGCTAATTGGAGCAAGATTCTTCAACAAAGCTTATGAGGCAGTTAATGGCAAACTTATCACAGCACTACATACAGCACGTGACTTAGTAGGCCATGGCACACATACTCTATCAACAGCAGGTGGCAATTTTGTTCCTGGTGCAAGTGTCTTTGCTGTTGGAAATGGCACCGCAAAGGGTGGATCCCCAAGAGCAAGAGTTGCAACCTACAAAGTGTGCTGGTCTCTAACTGATGCTGCAGACTGCTATGGTGCGGATGTGTTATCTGCTATTGACCAAGCCATAAGTGATGGTGTTGATATCATCACACTCTCTGCTGGTGGCCAATATGTTGTGACACCTGAAGATATATTCACAGATGAGGTTTCCATAGGGGCATTTCATGCACTTGCTAGAAATATATTATTAGTTGCCTCTGCAGGGAATGATGGACCAACACCTGGATCTGTTGTCAATGTGGCTCCATGGGTCTTCACTGTTGCTGCTAGCACAATTGATAGGGACTTTAGCAGTACTTTAACTTTTGGTAACAACCAACAAATCACGGTATCACCCTTCTTCTTCTTCTTCTTATTAGTATTAGTCCTTTTTATTAATGTTGAAATATAATTATTTTATTTTTTCTATTACCTGCAGGGTGCCAGTCTTTTTGTAAAAATACCACCTAACCAGGCCTTTTCTCTTATCTTTGCCACTGATGCTAAACTTGCCAATGCTTCAAATCGAGATGCGTAAGCACAAATCTCATAAATTTTTCTTGAGAATACCTTGATTATTAAATGACTGTTTCTTACAATTTTTTTTTCTTTTTCAATATGTATATATTTCGTTGCAGTCAACTTTGTAGGCCTGGAACACTTGATCGTACAAAAGTGAGCGGCAAAATAGTGGCATGCCTTCGAGAAGGAAAAATAAAATCAGTTTCGGAGGGTCAGGAAGCTATGTCTGCGGGCGCACAGGGAATGATTTTGGGAAATCAAAAGCAAAATGGAAATACAAAACTCGCTGAACCTCATGTTCTGTCTACGGTCAACACTAATCAACTTCCTCAAAACACACCAGCTCATCGTGGCCCACCAACACCAAAGCCTCCAAAGCCTCCTTCTCTTGACATAATAACTGCCACGTAATTATAAATTTATATATCCTTCTCCTACCCCAACTTTCAATATTATTACATTTTTAAATGACATGTTACAATTGAAGAGCTCAATTTATACACACACTATATTTATATTGCAGGGATCCTACAATAAACTCAAAAACTACAGTAAGGATGTCCTCTGCAAAAACTTACCTTGGTAGAAGGCCAGCTCCAGTTATGGCTTCATATTCATCTAGAGGACCCAATAAGATTCAGCCATCAATACTCAAGGTCTCTACACTTGGATTTCGTTATCTTCAACTGAACACTTAATGTCTTGTTTTTTTCGATGACACTGCTTTTGTCTTTTTGTTTCAGCCTGATGTAACTGCACCTGGTGTGAACATACTTGCTGCCTATTCACTATACGCAAGTGCATCTAACCTACCATCGGACCCTCGCCAAGGATTTCCATTCAATGTACTCCAAGGAACTTCTATGTCTTGCCCTCACGTTGCTGGCATTGCTGGACTTCTCAAAACCCTTCATCCTAGTTGGAGTCCTGCAGCTATTAAATCAGCAATCATGACCACAGGTACTTATACATGTATATATATATATATATTAGAAAATGTTTAACATTATGATATATGATACATGCATGTCTATTTTTTTGACCAAGATTTCTTACTTATTGAAATATATATGATTGCAGCAACCACAAAAGATAACACCAACAGGCCAATTAGGGATGCATTTGAGAAAATATTAGCAACTCCATTTGCTTATGGTTCGGGACATGTTCAACCTGACCTTGCTGTAGATCCTGGACTTGTTTATGATCTAGGCCTTACTGATTACTTGAACTTCTTATGTGCTTCTGGTTATGACCAACAACTCATTTCCGCACTTAATTTCAATAGGACATTTATCTGTTCAGGAACTCACAGCGTAACAGACTTGAACTACCCTTCAATCACATTGTCAAATCTTGGGTCAAAAGCCGTAAACGTTATTCGTACAGTGACCAATGTTGGGACACCAAGCACTTATTTTGCAAATATATCTCGTACAGTGGCCGGATATGACATTGGTGTTGTACCAAATACCTTGAGTTTCAAGAAAATTGGTGAAAAGAAGACATTCCAGGTGATTGTGCAACCAAGGAGTGTGACTAAGAGGGGAAATTATCAACATGGGGAATTGACATGGACAAATGGAAAGCACATAGTCAGAAGTCCTATTACAGTTAAGCGCAAATGAAAAATGTCCTTGGGAGTTAGTTGCATCATACCAGTGTGGATGCATATGCAGTTATGTACGTTTGGCTATGGGGATGTCATGTTATCAGTTGATTGTGTTCTTTTTTTTATTTTATTTAATCCTTGTTTTAGTTGTTTGGCTAGCATAGTAGAGTACGTTTTTGTAATAATTGGTGCATGAGAGTGCAACATCTGTATCATGTCTTCTTTCTCTTCAAATGTGGGTGTAATTGACAAGAAATCCAAAGAAAACTCCAAGTTATATAAATAATTATGAGAAGTGTGAAAATATTAGTAGTCAGTTTACTGGAAAGCAACTCTCTCTGGAAGAAGATTTGAAAGTAACGCACTATTTTCTTCTATTTATCAGAAAATTCCAGTGGTGTGTCTTCTAGTTATCAGAAAATTCCCATGATGTTTGTGGGGTTCAAGTTCCAATACTTATCTTGACACCAGATGAACATATATTTGATTCCAATTATTTTATGATCTGGAACAGTTTGTATTAACGAACATCTGTTTCAGCACTTGCTAATCATCCAATTCATTAACTCTTAATTTATCCATTCCAATTGTCCACTTTTTTTTCTGTGGGTTAACGAATAGAGTTTCAACAGACAGGGTTGAATGGAGTGAAAGAGATTAATGGATAAATTTTGCATACTTGCGAATTTTTCCGTATCACGAATGAGGCTTGGATTGGGCCCAAAACACTCATAGTTGCTAGCTTGGGCTTAGTAATAAACAAGGCAGTCGTAAATGGTAATGAACCATTGATCTACTAGGGAGTGAGATTGTTAGGAATGTTTAGGTTCCCGAACAAATAATAAGCTACAGAAGATTAATTTGTCCAAATTATGGTTTGGCTTTCCCAATGCAAAACCAAATACACCGAGGAATACTTATTACTTACTAATAATTTTATTAACCATTCCATTATTTTTTTATTGATATTCCATCTTCATTTTATTTTATCTTTAGACGTATATATACGGAGAATGTTATATTTACATTTTTTTTATTTTCAAACTCTTACAAATTATTTTATGTTTGACCGATAATACACTCTTGAGTGGGAGTATCACCGGTCAGATATAATTTAGTTTGTAAATTTGTAAAAAAAATAAATATATATCAATATAATCTTACTTTATAAAATATATGTTTTCATCCATGTACTAATTTGGAGCATGCAATTCAATCGGTGATCCGAAAGCAATATCGATGATTCATCGATTGAATGAGTAATCTAGTAATCCAATGCCCTTTTCAGTCGAATTTTTTTTATTTCTCTACAAATTAATACCAATTTATGTTTTGCACTTAATAAACAAATATAATGAAAGTAAATAATATATCAAAATCATCCATGTCATATAATTTCAAAAGAGTCTTATATGTATAAATGTCCAAGAATATACTAATCAAAAGGTTGATACATATACAATAGTCCATCTCATATGCATCCAAACAAGATACAAAAGTCATGTTGGTGGATGACTTGCATGATTGTGGTCATCACGTAGGTCCTCAGACAGGGGTTGAGTCTCGTCATCATCCTCAATATCTAATAATGCCTCAAGAAGCCTCTACATAAGGTTCTCTATTTTTTTCCATTCACCTTTGCATCATAGCCATGAGACTATCATGTTGATCAACCCTTTTCTCTTCCTGTGCAGCCCTCTCCTGTTGTTGTGTGGCCCTTTCCTCTTGTTGTGCAATTGTACCTTGTAACTGCGTGATCAATGTGCACATCTTGTCATGCTCCTGCTGGGACACTCCAAGTTGTAGCCTACTATTGCTCATATGCTCCTGTGTACCTAAACCTTGACTATAATAAGCTCCTGGAAGCCTCCCTGTATTCATAGAAAGGGTATTAGTATTACCATGCTTTAAAAATAAAATATTATCATAATCTCCTTGTATTTACTAATAGCAAAGAAATTAATTAGACAATAAATATTTCAATTGACATATGTCAACAATTATTTCCATGTGTAAATAATTAGTCTTCATCAGAATCATATAATATGGAGTCAGAAATAACAAAATTACTACCCAAAAACAAAAAGAAAAACTTATCAACAACCCGGGTTTAAAGCTTAGCAAAACTTAGGCTACATAGAGCCAAATGGAAAGGGTTCAGGGTACTGGTTATCATAGTGGGATCAAAACACCCATGATAAACTTTTAAACTAATGTATTTACAATATAAAGAATCAAAGATGAAATTATAAAAATTTACAACAAAAAAAAAACCCTTTTTTATAATAATAATCTATGTTAGGTTATATATATATATATATATATATATATATATATATAAATGCTACGTTACGTAACTCCATATAATCTAACGTAAAAGTTAAGTTTATATAATATAATATTATATAAAGTTAAGTTTATATAATATATAATATAACGTAACTTTATATAAAGATACGTAACATTATATAATATAAAGTTAAGTTTTAAGTTATCAAAAAAAAAAAAAAGAAAAAAGTTAAGTTTTATATAATATAACGTAACTTTATATAAAGTAACGTAACTTTATATAATATAAAGTTAAGTTACGATAGTCATTATTATTTTATATATATATATATATATATATATATATATATATATATATATTTCCCTATGTTTAACATTTTCCATTGCATTTCACCCCATCAAACGGTTATAATTTCTAGGATACACTCAATGATATTATACATGTTCTTTAAGGCCTATTACTATGAGCAGCTATTATAAATAAATGAATTAATTGTGAAATTGTGAACTCCAGTATGTTTTTTACATTTTAGTGGGTGAGAGATCTAAAACTCATGCATTGTAGCAATCACCATGGAGATTATAATGTTTCTGCTGAAAGCATTGAAAGCAAAAAATTAAAATTGAGCATACAAAACTCTAACATATGCGGGGTAAGAAAAATAAGCAATGAAACAAAAAACTTCATAATGATCTTTGCATACCCTTGACAATATAGAAATACCATACAAGAAGAACTAATCTGAATGCAAAGCACATAAAACAAACAAGCATTGGACAACTTAGATTCTTGAGCAAACAATAATTTACAATGAAGCTTGGTAGATAGTAATGGCTAAGCATGAAGAGATCATATTTAAGTAATGTACTTTATCTGTATTGAAGAGAAAAGACAGTATATTTAGCACTCACATCCCATTGACCGCTGCTGATTGCTATTTCCAACATCAATTTGTGTCTGACAGGTATCTTCAACACTCAAATTACAACACGGAGAATTAAACCAAATGCAATATTTCAATTGCCAATAAACAAAAAGATCCACAATCACTAGGGTAGCCATTAAATAATGCTGCCTTGGCTTGTTCACATGCATGAAAAAAAAGATGCACATGTTTAAGAACTTACAGTTCTTCCTCTTCCCCACTTTTCAAGGCATTCTTTGCTATGCACAGGAATGCTTCTTCGAAATTAACAGTATGAAAAGAATAATTAAGAAAAAGAAGAATAACAGTACCAAAACCTTTGTCCCTTGTGTCTTATTTCCTACTTATTATAAAACAATTGACAATCAACTAACAAATATACTTGGTCGACAAATTAACAGAGCACTAATTTTTTAGAGAAATAACAATTAAAAATAAATATATCAGTTAAGATCATGGGACAAATCAGTAATATCGCCCTTCAATTTATAGAATGACAAAAGTAGAACAAATTATATTAAAAGGAAGACAAACTTATCAAGTTACTTCCATAAACTATACTCTTGACTCACTTCGTGTCCACGACAACTTGCTAAGCAAAATGCAGTTTCCATATCATCTGAACCACTGAAAACATATCTCCCTGATTAATCAAATATGGCTGCAAGATAAAATCACTTGTCTAAAATTAATTGACAAATAAGGTTCAGTTATTTAAATAACTACTTATATGCATCTAAGTGAAAATTATTATGAAATCAAGGTTTAACTTCAGAAGGAAACTCTTAAGAAAGAAAACCCCACACTTATCATGAAAAAGCAATGGAATCAACTTTTATACTCATACCACAATAGACAGCCACACGGTGCCCCCTTAGCTTTTTAATATTTTGCATTTTTTGCACCAAAGTAGATGGTTTGGCAATAGCACAACATGCACTATGAATAGATGGAGCAACATGGTACTTTGTAAAACCACCTCCAATCTCCTTTAAACTTAGCCCCTGAACCTTATTAGCCTTCATATTTGGCCAATGCAGGTAAAGTGGAGGTGGCTTAACCTGCTTGTGAGCCATTTTTCTATCAATTGTACAAACACAAAGATTAAAAGAAATTAAATAGACATCAAACATTTCATTATTCTACATATATATTACTTGGTTAATGCAGGAAACATGGCCAACTAAACCAAATGCCATAAATATTAAAATGCAAATTTGCATGGACGCCCACGACCTACATGCTTGGACCTAAATAAATTCCCTTCTACATCACTCATCTTGACAAGTAGAAAGCAAAATTAAGATTAGCTACCTCATTGATATAGTTAATTATTTGATCTTGTGTCTAATTATGCCTCAACTAGTTCTGCATCCAAACAACAGCCTTCTCACATGCACAACAAGTAGCATCTCCAAAGCCACCAGATGATCTTCTTTCATACTGATCCACCACACTCTGTATACCCATACTAAAGAAAAAAAATGAAAGACACTTTAATAAAACAGCAGTCACAGTACATTAAATATATATTGAGTAAATGAGAAAAGGTATAATATATTCGGGCATTACCTAACATAACGAGTCCCATGAAATGTGCACAATCCAATTTGGGAGCAGATCTTCTTTGGTTGCGCCTACAGAACCAAATGATAGAGGAACGAAAAATAAAAGAAAAAAAATAAGATTATGAAAATAGCTTAACCATTCTCGACAAACGCAGTGAGCATGCCTCTGAACTCTCTCACAAAATTCTCATCGTTTTCGGACAAACGCACCATTGTTGACACCTAAGCCTAAATTGACCCAAAATCAATTTTCAGATGAAAACCCACGAATTTGCTAAAAGTGATTGATGAGTTTGTTACCAGTAAGGCGCGTTCATGTTTAGTAGAGTAAGTGGGTCTCGTGAACCCTAACGGCGAGAGAGGCATGGAGCGTGGCGCTGCCTGGGTCCGGTGGTACTCTCGGTGAATGGAGTCGTCTCCACCCCTGTCCATCCTGGCGAGGCAATTAAGATTCCCGATCTGACAAGGACGACGGCAATGAAGTAGAGTGACTCGAAAGAAGTAGGGAACTTGAAAAAAGTAAGGGGACTTCAAAGAAGAAGCATGATTGAAAGAGTAATAAGAAATGAAAAGATATTTAGGCGTTGTTTCAGGTGTGCTGTTTCATATTTCGATTTGCGATGAAGAAATGAATAGGGAAAAAGCGGAGGTTTTTAATGAAAAATTATAAGAGTGGAAAACAATTTAAAAAACGAGGGAATTTAAACATTTTAAACATTTATTTTTAATCATAGGTTTTCCACGGAAATAGTGTTCCGTTGAAATATCCAAAAATATAATTTAATATCCAAAGACAACAAATTCATATATATCCAAAGATATTTATAACGTGTGTTAAAGTGTCGGGGAGTGTCGGACACGACACGTCGGGATTTTTGAAGTGTCGGTGCTTCATAGATTGTAGATGTTTTCAAAACACAAATTAAGTATATTACGAGGTGTCTTTTAACAGTTAATGAAAAAATAATAATTAATATACCTATTAGGAATAAGTTGATATGAATGGAATGTTTATAAAAATTGGGAGTTGCCAACGCTCATAATGACAAGATGAAAAATGAAAATTAATTATGATATATAGAATTTAAAAACACAAAAGAACGAAAAATAGTAAAAAATCGTAAATCATAAATCATAAAATCCTAACGTAACAAAAATAGTAAAAAATTGTAAAATCATAAAAACATTTGGAATTTTGATGAAAAAAATTATAAAATCGCAGATTTAAATCAAAATTTTAATTAGCACGCATTAATAATCGGGTTGGGTTCGATAATATTGGAGGAACAAGTGGTTCGAAAGCGACAAATATCCGTTAGTCTAGTGAAAAAGGTGTGATTTGTAAGGCATAAGCATGCCTGCCTAAGGACAACAAGTCTAAAATATAGTAGTAATTATTGCACTGCTCTGTTACCACTTTATGACACTTTGGAAAAAAGTCGATTCAACATAAAAATAGACGCAAGCCATAAGAGAGTAAATAGATAATTAGTAATCATATTATTATTATTTTTTGATTAATAAGTAATCATATTATTATACTCACCGCTCAGCTAACCAAGAAATTGTTAAGAGGGACATAAGCCATAAGAGAAGAGGAAGTAGATAATTAGTAATCAATAGGAGGGCAAATAAGTTAAGTTAAATTAGGTTTTAACTTAAATAATTTAGGTGCATATGTTATTCTGCCGACTCTTAGTTTGTCTATCTTTGTCTACTCATTTCAATATTTATATTTGTGATATAAAATCAACATTTTTTCTCCTTTTTTTTTTTTCTCACTTCCTCACACACTTTTTTTCTCTCCTCCTCAGTGGCGAATACAAATATGCGATCAAGAACTGTTACCAGCCCAGCCATGTCTCAACCATAAGACAATATACCAGCCATGAACTGTGAAGAAGATATACTATCCATTGGATTTCTAAAACTCGTTTTTATACAAATCATGAATTTTATTTCAAAATTAATTAATCTCAAATGCAATAATCATAGTTAAGTAATAACTTTTGCCAAAAATAAAAATCAGACCAAAAAATTGGACGGATGCAGACGTGCGGATGGAAGATAATCGAACGATACTGCATTTGAGATTAATTAATTTTGAACGAATCGATATTGCATTTGGGATTAAAGAAAATACCGGTAACGAAAATAATTGAATGATTAATCTTGCATTTTTTAATCGAACGATATATTGCATTTTTTACAATGGTTTTGAGGAAGAGAGGAGACCGGCGTTGCACTATTAGATCCGGATGAAATAGAATTATATGGATTATTGTTAATTGATGGTCGAATGTTTTTTTCGTTCGATTTTCTCATTATTTTCAGTCTTGATTGGAGAGGAAGAGAGGAAATGTGTGGGAGGAAGTGAGGAGAAAGAGATAAGAAAAAATGTTTATTTTATATCACAAATATTGACCGTGGGATGAGATTGTAATCGAACGATACTGAAAGGGTAGGTAAAACAAGAGTAGACAGAATAACTTATCCCATATAAATAAAGGAAAAAAAGTTTCTGACGTTACTTTAGACAATTTTGTCTAATATTCATCGAAACAACGTCGTTTTAAAGGAAAAATTAAAAAATTATAACGATAAAGACTATTATAACCCTGAAATAAATTAAAATTACAAAAACATCATGATTTCCATCCCAAAACGACGTCGTTTCGATGAACATTAAATAAAATTATCTAAAGTAACTTTAGAAAAAACAAACCCATAAATAAATTAGACTTTAACTTAAACAATCTAGACTAGACATGATATTTTGACAAATATTCCTGTTCGCGTGATATACTAGTAACAAAGTGAGCAATATATGATACATTGGTCACTGTTTCTCAAATCAACATAAAGATAGAAGCAAGCCATAAGAGAGAAAATAGATAATTAGTAATCATATTATTGCACTCTCACCGCTCAGCTAACTAAGAATTTGTAAAGAGGGACATAAGCCATAAGAGAGGAAGAAGATAATTAGTAATTATATTATTTGAAAATCTTATGTTTTTTTTTTTATAAATATTCAACCTCAGCATAAAGAGAGAAAGATATAAAATTTTTCCGTAACAAACTCATATAAGATTTTAATATACAGTGAGAGAAATTTAATATAATACTATTAGAGTGACATTCACCTAACAATTTAAATTTTTGAGTTAAAATAACTTTTTACATGATATCATAGTTCTGGTGATTAAGGGATATGAATTTGATCTTCACTATCTTTATTTTATTAATAAATAAATAATTATTATGAAATTAAAAAATTAATGGAAAAAATTAAGAGCAATTTGACATAAATACAAATATACTCAACATAAATACCATCTTCCACCCAATGGATGTATCACATTATTTCATTAGACGTGAACATTATTTGTTTTGCTTATTAGAAAATGAGCGGGCAACTCAAAAAAAAAAAAAAATTCCTTCCCTAATGTGGAGTGTACATTTTTAACCATAATTCTCAATATGTGTTTACGTTAACATTTTTTTTTGTATATATATATGTATGTGTGTGTGTGTTTTGTTAACTTATGGTGTATGATGGGGGTATGGCTACTTTTATATATATCAAAGAAAAAAAGGGGAATTAACGGGGCTTACTTTCACTTTTAAATTGCTTGACATCATCTCTATTTCCTGTTCCTGAACTTATCCAAAACGTAGCCACCTTTCATTTTAATTTCAGCGACAGAATATTTAGTGAACTCGGATCATGTGAGTTGGACAGAGAGAAAAAAGAAGAGAGATGACAGAGAGGAAGAAGGAAGAGACAAAAAGGGACCATCCAATAAATTTCCAATTCCAGCAAATAATGTTCCATCACCATAGCATTTTATTTTACATGACAATGTTTTAATCCCGTCTATGTATAGCATCAACTTATAAAGTAGTTATTTTTTTTTCTGTTATTTCATAAATCAGTTCTTTTTTTTCATTTTGGGACTAATGGAAAAGTTAATCATAACTTTACTTTTATTCAAAGCTGGTAGCTTGAGCAAAAGTATATTTACAGCTCGCTCCCAACCCACCGAGGACTTTCCATAAAAGATAACTAGTAACTACTACATGAGTACAAAAAGACAAAACAAACAAGCTTACAACATAAGATAAAAGATGAGTGGCGTCACACATAGTAAAAAACAAGAAAAACAAAATGCTTAAAGTAGTTTAATGTTTTATTGGAGTTGTCCAAGTTTGATCAAGGGGAACTGTTCCTCTAAAGGTGATTTTCTCATCGCAAGCTCTTTAGAGACTTGATCCATGGTTGGGCGAGAAGATGGATTTTCATTCAAGCAAGAAAATGCCAACCTTGCAATCAAGATGACATCCCCAACAATTGGCTTCATAGGTTGATGAGGCCGTTCGTCCAACACATCAATCAATAGCAAATCATAAGTCATTGATGCTGTTGATGATGATGACAATGAAGAAATGAGATCTCCCGGATGCTTTCCCATTAGTATTTCTAAAGAAAGTACTCCAAAACTGAAAACATCACATTTCTCGTTCACTTTCATAGTCTGGGCAAGCTCTACAAGCAATCAAAATTTTAAAGTTACACATAAAGAAATATATATAGGTTTAAATTGAAAAAACATGTCTAGTAAGTGTATTTTCAAAATGGATATTGATATTGGCACATCACTTTTGCATACTTTAATTCTTGCTTAGGGATTAGACCTATTCCTTTGCGGGTCAACCAATCCTTAAACTGAACTTCAATATAAAAAGTGGTGTAAATGCAAGGAAAAATGCACTAACCTGGTGCAGCATAACCAAAGGTGTAAGCACATGTGGTCCAACTTTGTGAATCAGGCTTAAGAAACTTGGCTGTCCCAAAATCAGAGACATGAGCTTCATATTCTAAATCCAAAAGAACATTCTTGCTCGATATGTCACGATGAATTATCAGAGGTGAACAGTCATGATGCATATAGGATAAAGCATTGGCCACACCGTTAACAACATTCGCCCTCTTTTCCCAATCAAATGCAATTGCTTGTGTGTCATTGTTTAGTATATGATCCAAGCTACCACCTTCCAAGAACATATAAACCAAGAATGAGAACCGTGAATGTGAGCAAAAACCATACAGCTTTAAGATGTTACGGTGCTTGATTTCTGTTAAAGCTTGAATTTCATTTTCAAAAGCTTTAAAATTGGGCTTCTCTCCATTTGTTTCTGAATGAATTTTCTTCACCGCTACAAGCAGACCCGAAGGCAACTCAGCCTTGTAAACATAACCTTGTCCTCCCTTTCCAATGAGATATTTGTCATCAAAATTATTGGTAGCTTCAATGATATTTTCAAACATCATTTTTCCATCATGACTCCATATGGAAAAGATTTCTTCTGATTGCGCTTCTTTAGTTTGAATTTCTTTGTTTCTTGCATTTTGACAAAGAATACATTTTGAAACTCCAACCCCACAAACTACTAGTATTAGAGCACCCGAGATACTGAACAGTACCTGCAGGATCACCTTGTGGTTCTTTTGATTGCTATTGGTTGAGCAAAGCACCAAGCCAGAGACGTTACCACACAAGCCTTTGTTATTTTTCAATGATTCAATTGGAGCATTAAGAAAGGCTTGGATTTTTGGAAGCGGCCATTCTAATTGGTTGTATGATATGTTGACAGAAATCAAGCCTGACATGCCATTAAAACTTGAAGGAATGGTGCCAAAAAGATGATTGTGTGAGAGATTCAACCATTGTAATTGATTCAAATCTCCAAGTACTATTGGTATTGTTCCGCTTAGCAAATTCCAGCTAAAATCAACAGTTTCAAGAGATTGTAATTTGCCAAACTCAAAGGGTATGCTTCCGTTTATTTTGTTGTTGCTCAAATTCAATTCCACTAATTTGGTTAAACTCGCAACTTCCTTTGGTATTGTGCCAATCAACTGGTTTCCTGCTAGATCTAACTCTAGAAGATTTTGCAATAATCCTATTTCTGTGGGAATGTTTCCTGAAAAATGATTGTTGCTGATGTGGAGTTCCCCTAATCTTTTCAAATTTCCAAGTTCCTTTGGAATCTCTCCCACCAAGTGATTGGAAGAAAGGTGAAGCCTGAGAAGGTTGGTTGCCTTAATAAGCTGTATAGGTATACCACCAGAAATGTTGTTGTTGGATATCATGAAGGAATCAAGTATAGGGCACTTCCCCCAGTTTGGTGAAATGTGGCCGTAAAATTTATTTTTACCCAGATTAATATATTCCAAGTTCGGATATACACCAAAATCTTGCTCTATATCTCCTTCCAGTTGGTTTCCCTCAAGCCTGAGTCGTTGAATACTGTAGCAGTTCTTCAAGCTTCTTGAGGTGGCAAGTGACCAATGAAATCATTATTGTTTAATAATAAGGAATACCAGTTGGTAAAGTTATTCAGGACATGTTGAATGCTACCACTAAGTTTGTTGGAGGCCAATTCCAGGACAGTGAGCCTTATCAAATTTCCAATTGTGGTTGGAATAGATCCAGAGAGATTGTTTTCTCGTAGACCGAGGGAATCCAAATTAACCAGATTCCCTATAGTGGGAGGAATTGATCCAACAAGATCATTAAAGCCCAAGTATAACATGGTGAGCTTTGTCAAGTTCCCAATGGTATATGGAATGGATCCAGAAAGGAGGTTTTTATCGAGTTCAAGTTCATCCAAATTGGCCAAATTTTCTATGGAAGCAGGGATTGATCCAGAAAGACTATTGTTGTAAAGATGGACAATTATCAAGTTTGACAAGTTCCATAAGGAGGGTGGGATTGGCCCAGACAGGGTATTGTTAGCAAGGTGAAGTCCTTTTAAACTGCTCATGTTACCAATTGTCTTGGGGATGGCACCAGAGAGAGTTCCATGACAAATCAATAAGCCAAAGTTTTGTCAACAATCCAATTTCTTGGGGAATGGAACCAAAAAGGTTATTAACTGCAAAGCATAGATACCCCAAGTTGTTCAATTTTCCAATCTCCGGAGGAATGGAGCCAGAAATAGTGTTATTTCCTAAATCTAGATATGATAGGTTGGACAAGTTTTGTATGGAATTAGGAATTGCTCCACTTAGTTGGCATATGGAAAGATCAAGCCCACGCAAACTCCGCAATGTCCATATTTCTTTAGGGATGGAACCATGGAAATAATTTGCAGAAAAGTTCAAAACATTTACTTTGGACATGTTACCAATTTGTGGGGGGATGGTTCCATAAAAGGAGTTATTGTAGATATTTAGGCTGAGGAGGTTGGGCAAAGAGGAAAATTTGAGAGTTTGGAGTGTACCTTTTAGACCATAATTTGCTAGATTTATGCTGGAAACTGATTTGTATTTGTCACACTGAATTGCTTCCCATTTGCATGGACTATTAGTATCTGTCCAAGTTGACAAGAGTGCTTGGCTTTGGTTGTCAAGGCTGTGTTTCCACTTTAAAAGAGCATTTGCTTCACTGGCTTTAGCTGCAGCTAGATCGAGAACAGTAACACTTTGGGCAGCAGAGATTAAAGAAGGGATTCTGGAAAAACCGGCAACTTGAGGCGAAGAGAGTGATAGAATGACACAAAGGAATATGTGTAGGAAATATTGGATTTATGCGGAAGTGATTTAGGACATAGTACATTGGTATGCTTACCGAATCATCATCGTTTCGCGATTACCTCTTGGTGCGCAGATCTCGTGTAGAATCTTCCCTTATATGATTCCTCTTCACGAACTGTTCACCTCAACGCTGCAGCATGAACAAATCCCTTGATGCTGGACTGTGGCAGATCTTCCAGACTATGACTCAAGGGGGAACGGGAAGTGTGTGGGCACTCTCTCACTTTCAGGGAGATGACCATCCATCAGCCCTATGCAACCACAAAGGGATCAACCTCATCACGGCTGATGGCTATAAGCAGAGTATATGTACAGGTTCCAAGAAACCCTAACCCTAATCAGAATGGACCTAAGGTTTCTTGGGCTCTTCTTACACACTAAGCCTTATTGGGCTTTAGTGAAAGAGCAAAACCCAACAATCTTCCACTTGCTCTTGAGTACAAACTTGAGCCCAAAGCCCAAGTTCATGTATCCCACTAGACGTCATCAACTGAAATTGTCTCATCCTTTTACTTGAGCTAGCCTGGGGATCTACCATCTATTATTAATCAAGGCTCTTGATAATCAACGAATGATTATCTAATTCGGTGCTATTCCACTAAAAACCCGAACTTGAACTCCAAGATTAATAACATTTATAACATGAATATGCATCGCCCCTTTATAGAATGTCTATAATTGATTGACAAGTTTTCTGTAACTCAATCAATTATTTATTCCCTTGACTATGATAGTTTCTCTAATGGATTACATGCACTGGCCAGTGTCTTTAATATCAAAGTACCGAAACATATCAAGGGGACATATCCTACAAATTCCATGTTGTTTATCTCATAAATACCGATAATCAAATAATCTCATTCCCAAAATACAGAGTTATTGGTCGTCAATTGATCGAACCTCACCCGTTGGTAAATCAAAGAATGAAAACTATTTGACTACCTATTTATAATAAACTCAGGATTAAGAGCAATCACATAACTATAGTTAACTGGAGATTTGATACCTTATGACAGAAAAACAACCTTAATCAAATCTCACCCTGATCCTTTCAGTGTGAATGTTAAATCACACCAATATTTTACAATGATTCGGACAAAACCATTTCATAAAATATTGCAGCCTAAATAAAGTGTCCAGCTTTATTTAACAACTGTGAATCTGTTCATCAATTGTGAGAACCTATGATCATGTCCTCCATGAACGTATCCATATGATCATATACTCCACAATTTGATCCGGACCTTGATGTTTGTAAATAGTGCGCAAAATAAATAATACTCCACAATTTCACTGTCTTACTCCAAGAGCACAATGAACCCAATATCTCCCACTCGCTTAATGCAAGTCTAGGATCCTCCTAAGACCCAAAAAAGTAACATGCCTCTTGAACACAAGTTCAGGCAAACTCTTAGTAACTGGGTCTACAAGATCCACCTATAATGCTATCTGAGTTTAGTGAAAAACTCATAGCTCAAGGTTGATCTCTTGAGTCAATATCCACTTAAAATATCTGAATTTGTGAAAACTCAGTTTTTCAAGACTCCCACTAGAATATACCAGCATATAATCTCACTACTTGAGTACATGCATAACAATAATCTAGTATTCCTCTAGGTTCAAATTGGTACCGTCTCACTACTCCCACTGCGTGACAGATGTCTGGTTTAACGCCCAACATGATATGCATGAGATTACCTTTGCCAAAACATAAGATATCCTGCTCATGCATTCTTCCTTCTCAGAAGTCTTTGGTTACTCCTTAAGAACATGAATTCCACATCTGAGAATTATCATTCTTCTCTTAGGATTCTCATGTTGAATTTTGGCAAGAGTTTTGTCAATGTAAGTAGTCTGAGGTGATGCCAACAACTTATTCTTCTGGTCTCATAAGAGTTTTATACCAAGAATATAATTGGCTTCTCCACTACTTCCATACCAAAACAATAACTTAGCTAACTCTTTATGTTTGATATTACCTCCACGTTGTTTCCAATAAGGAGCATATCATCTACATAAAGTACCAGAAAATGTACTGTCTTCCGTTGGATCCTTTACATACAAATACACATCATTCATCAAGTTTCTCTCAAAATCAAAGTTTTGATAACCTGATCAAAACTGATGTTCCAAGACCTGGAAATATTGTGTTACTGCCCATTTGCTATAAACCCTTTTGGTTGTTGTATGTAGATATCCTGACATCCAACTCCCAAAATGAAATCTCATAATTGAGACTTATAGCAACTAAGAGAATCTGGATAGACTCGAGCATGGCGTCTAGCATAAATTGCCTCCAAGCTAGCTTTGAAGGTTTTCACCTTCCTGTCCATCATCTCTTTGCCTTTTATGTCCACATGAACCTTGTGGGTTTTACCCCTTTTGGTGCCTTTACTAGGGACCGAACGGAGTTGAAATACAAGTATTTCATCTCATTGTTCATAGCTTGAGCAACACTTGATCAACAACATCTTCTAGTGCATTATCGTAACTAGTAGGATCAATTTCACTCAACAAGAGACAACTTGAGAGTTAACAAGGTTCTCTCCCACTATGAATGTACTGCACTAGACCTTGTGTATTTATAGGTAAAACAACGAGTGGGTCAAATGGTGGATCTTCAACATGTTGAATTTCCAATTACGGTTCTCTTGTTTGTTCACCTAGAGATATATCTATCCCCTCTTGAACAATCAAGGGAACAGTGGATGAAGCTTCTAGAGATTCTGGAAATTCTTGATCTAAGATAAATCTCATCAAGAATAACCTAATTTAAGAGCTTATAATTTCTCATCTAGTCCTCCTTTAAGAAAATCATGTGAGTGCTCACTTAGATTATCTTGTCCTTAAGACTAAATAAGAAATCATCCCTTGTTCTCTTAGGGTAGCCAAAACATATGCACTCTTCCATACAAGATTCCATCTTATTTGACCGTTGTTGTAGGACGTGTGTCATAGCACCCTAAATCCGAATATGGTTTGATCTTGGCTTGCACCCTTTCCATAATTCTTTAGGTTTCAATACAACAAACTTTGAAGGAACCAAGTTAAGAAGGTACATTTCCTTCTCCCAAGCATCTCCCTTGAACAACATTGGCAAAGATGAATAACTGAACATGATTTGCACCAAATCTAGAAATGTTTGAATTTTGCATGCTGCAACATCATTCAACTAACGCATTCCTAGAGTTGACAGTTAAGAAAACTATCCCCTCTTAAATCAGGTAAGACCTGAACTTACCAGACAGGTAGCCAAACACTTTAGTAGACTAAAGTGTTTTGATTTGAACTCCTAAATGCTTTTCTGCCTCAAACTTAAAACTCTTGAAATTTTTCAAAAGCTTTAGACTTATAGCGCACTAGGTTCATCTGTCCAAATCCAGAGCAAACATCCATATAATGAAGTACTCATCACCTCTTCTGGTCTGAATGATAATTGGTCCACATACATTAGTATGAACCAGTTCCAGTTGAATAGTTGCGCAAACCTTTTTGACCCTTGTAGGATTGCTTGGTCATTTTACCTTCCAAATAGGACTAACATGTAGCTGTTAGTTAAAAGATTCTTGAACTTTCAGTCTCTCTTTTAACTAAAACATGTTTCCTACTTGAGATAATGTGACTCAATCACAAAAGCCAAAGATATGTTTCATTTGAAACTTTTATTTTTTTGGTGAAAATCATTGTTCATCATCATTTCCATTCAACACAAAAAAATTTAGCGGGGTATAGGACATGTAATAAAGACTATTTAAACAATGTACCAGAACAAACAAGACGAAGATGAACTTCGAAATGTAACTGAGAAATCAATTGCATTGTCAACCCATGTTTTAATCAAAACAACTAACAATAATTGAATTCCTCCTTAAATCTGGAACAAATAAACAGTCACCCAAAACCATAGTCTTATAAATAACTTGTCCTACTGCAAATGCAGACACAAGTTCCCATTTTTAAGCTTAAAATATCTATGCCCATTGCTGACAGGTATGCCATGTTTGAACTACTGCAATGAGTAACAAACATAATCAGTGATTCCTGAATCAAAAATTCATTCACTGATCAGGCCTTGATATGCCCATGTCTGGTTCTTTTCATCACCTTTGGGCAATTTTTCTTTCAGTCTCCCTTCAGTCTGCTCTTGAAGCACCTGCCTTGCGGTTTCTTCATAGCAACTGGTTTAACAACTGATCACCAAGTTATTTTGTTCTTGTTACCACCCTTGGTTTTCCCTTGGATTTAACAAGACTTTTAGCAAAACCTGCACCGACTGCATTCTGTCTAGCAGAGCTGCAAGATGCAGCAAACATGTCATTAAGAGTCTGAAGCATTTCTACTCCACTCTTAATCATGTACACTTGCTTCTGCAAGTATTTAGAAAGATTGACAATAATATAGCAGCGAACTATCATATCTGCCCTTTCCCAATCTGAGAAATACATCTTAGTTTCCTTAGACGCATCCTCTGCAGGTTGCTATGGCCCTCGCATTGTCAGGACAAATTTTAGCTTTAATGTTTTAGTACAATATCAAAATTTTGCTTTTCACTTAGTTGGTACCATCTAGAGATTTTTGACTCAAAATCATTTATAACATATTTTCTGAAAAATATATAAAGCACACAATAACAAACAAAAATGCAATAAACAAACGAAGTACAAGTAGATTCTCATAACTACTCTTGTTTATTGTTAACAATCCTTTAGTTTATCTTTACAAGGCTTACGATGGGCAAGTCACTTGTAAAAACTAAAATTGTTATTTGGGCCTTCAGTGCCATTGCCAGAGCCTCGATGGGAGGGTTAACAATTTTACCAAAATTGAATGTAATTAACCATTGTTTAATTTCAAAATTATCCTTAGTGTCTAAGCATTGCCGACGATGGGCCGTACAATACTTTACTAAAATTTTGAAATTATTAAGATTTAATCTAGTGAAATCTGATTATCCTTATCCGATGGGGCTTCAGCGATAATCATTTCACTAATAAACCCACAAATGGAGCCCGCGGGTTTTAAAATTAATTATTTAATTTTTAAAACCTTCACCCATTCAACAATTTTATTTGAGAATTTGCATAAGCCCAGTCGAATTTATTGTTTAATTTCAAAATTATCTTTAATAACTTAGTATTATCGACGATGGGCCGTACAACACTTTATTAAAATTTTGAAATTATTAAGGCTCAATAAAATCCAATCATGCTTATCCGTTGGGGCCTCACATGATTATTTTATTGATAAGCCCACAATGCGCCTGGAGGTTAAATTAATTTCTTAATCTAAATCTCCTCCCATAATTATTCAGGTCCAATCTAATAAAATCCAATCATGCTTATCCGATGGGGCTTCACATGATTATTTTATTAATGGTCTTATATTGCGCTTGAAGGTTAAATTAATTTCTTAATTTAAATCTTCTTCCATTCAACATAAGCATTATTTTCCAATTTCCAAGATTTATTTAATTGAGAGTATCCTTTGTTTGATTTCAAAAAATATGTAAGCAAGAGCGCCGATGAACGTGCATCACTTAGCTTATCTGAATTTTGAAATCATTAAGGTCCTAAAATCCGGTCACTTTACGTCAGCGTGTGCTCCACACAATCATGATACATGAATGCTGTATGCAATATGTGTTATTCCATGACCATTTCAGAAAACCCACAAATTACTCACAAAATAAACTATTCTCTTAGGAAATTTATTTTAATTATTTTTCTAGATTTAAATCATCCAAATAGCTGATTTAATTATTAATCTAGATTGCAACAATCATAATAATTATCATTTACGAGGATGATTTGAAATCAAAATAATTTTCATAACGATTATTTGTCTTGATGTTAATTACCCAAAATTAATCAATTCCATTATTAATCTAGATTTTTAACAAAAATCATAATAATTATTAATTAATTTGTGAGGATAATTTAAAATCAAAATAATCCCATAATAACTATCATACTAGTCGCTGCAGACATAGTAGCTATTATGCTCATGTAATCATACAAGTTATGCAACAATATGGCACCACCTATTCTATATGGCATGTTATCAATCATATAATTCATACCAATCAATAAAAGCATTAAATAATAAAATCTAATTACTTTAATCCATGGCATTTCTATTTTAAAGAAAATAACAAAAATAAAAAATGTTACCACCTTCGAATTCGACTTTCACCTAGCCCATAGTATCTTTCTCAAGCCCCTTTAGGGTTTCCATGGGCCCAAAAGCCCAAAGACTCAATCCTTTGGCGAGAAACCTAGGATGCGAAAGAAGAACCCTAGACGTCAGGTCTGCTGCGCCGTCACCCAAAGTCAAATCAAGCCAAAACTTCAGGGGAAGGACCGCCACATAGAAACGAGTGCACCGCCGCAGGAACCACCCGAAAAGGTGGCCGGACGCTCCCGCACTCTCCATTTCTTTGCCGGAGAGTAGCAGCTACTCTCAGCCGCTTGTGGCGGCGAGTGACAGCGCATCAGAGATCCGATGGCGGCGATCCACCCATCGTTGCGTTCGTCTTTCCGTCCTCTTTCCAACCATATATAGATCGACCTATTCTGAGATCGGTAAGTCCTCGAAAAGTCTCCGACAGTGCTGACTGCGCATCTTCCTCGCGGTTTCTCGATCTTGAATTTTTACAAAATATTGAAAAATACACAAAAATTCCGAAAAATTAAAAAACAGCAAGGAGGAAACCTAATCATATGGGATTAGCCTCCTTGTTACAGATCGAGGAATACACGAGAGACCCTAACCATGGATTAAAGCGTTTTTACCGATTAAAATTTAAACTTTTTATGAAAAAGAATTATAAAAAACACTTGGATTCATACCATAATCCTAGAACCCTAGGTGCCATATTTCAAGAAGCAAAACTAATTACATGATAAGTGAAACTAGATTCACATACCAATGTACAGCCAAGGCTCTGATACCAATTGTAGGAACTATTGGATTTATGCGGAAGCGATTTAGGACCTAGTACATTGGTATGCTTACCGAATCATCATCGTTTCGCGATTACCTCTTGGTGCGCAGATCTCGTGTAGAATTTTCCCTTATATGATTCCTCTTCACTAACTGTTCACCTCAACGCTGCAGCATGAACAAATCCCTTGATGCTGGACTGTGGCAGATCTTCCAGACTATGACTCAAGGGGGAACGGGAAGTGTGTGGGCACTCTCTCACTTTCAGGGAGATGACCATCCATCAGCCCTATGCAACCACAAAGGGATCAACCTCATCACGGCTGATGGCTATAAGCAGAGTATATGTACAGGTTCCAAGAAACCCTAACCCTAATCAGAATGGGCCTAAGGTTTCTTGGGCTCTTCTTACACACTAAGCCTTATTGGGCTTTAGTGAAAGAGCAAAACCCAACAATATGAAGGGAATCTTCCAGAAGGATAGAATCTTGATGAACGTTCCATTTTCAAACATGGGTATCATGGTTCAAGTATAACAGGAATTTTGGGTTAAGAATTAAGAATACAATCTAAGGCTGCAGATTCTTTAAGTGGATAGCATATTGTGTCGATGGTGGAAGTTGGTGTTGGAATATGCTTATGAAGGAAATCTAAGAAGCACCGATACTCCTTAAATTTTTTTCCGACGTATCGGATAGGCGTATCGGAAACGTATTGTTTGGTAATCGACATCCTGTATCATCGAATAATGTATCGAAAACGCATATCGGTACTTCATAGAAGGAAATAACCAAGCACCACATGATACACAGTACACTTTTGAGAGTCTTGCACAAAGTCAATAAAAATTTATCAGTTGAGCTTTCCTAAAGACACCTTTTTCAAAGTTTGTATTATTGAGTTCTCCACTGCTCAAAACAAAGCTCATGCTTAAAAATTTATCAGTTGAGCTTTCCTAAAGACACCTTTTTCTTTTTTGCCTTTTTTGTTTCTTCTGTAGTTTGCTTTTTCTTCATTAATTATATGTTAATTCATGCCCTGTGGACATGTAATTGATTTATAGAGGAAAATTTAAACTCTGGTTGCAGCAATCGAGATCTTTCCATGATTCTTGATACCCTTCTGAGCACAAAATGTAGAGCTGTGCTGAATGATATAATCAACAAAAATGGTAATGTATACTTGCTGTCAGTTTAGTGAAAAAAAATTCCCTTTGTCTAGAATGTCATTAAACCTTTTCCTATGTCCTAGATAACTGTAGCTTTGTCTTTCAGTTTTACAAATGTAACATAAAATAATGAAGCAATACAGGAATGATTTCCAAAAAATTCCAATATTAAGAAAGCTTCTTAAGGTACATAGAGGGCAATTTCTCATATATTTTTTTGCTTCTTATCTAGTCCAAGACAGTTACTGTTCCAAATTCTTGGCCTGCTCTTCTGGTGAAGTGAATCACCATTACCTCACCAACATATATTCCTGGTATCTTCCACCAAAGCAATTGGCATAACAAAGAAGTCAATTTCAATATCATTCATGTATAAACTGAAAACACAGGTTCTCATTATGAAAATTAGAAGTCTGAAAAACATGTCTAATTATCTAGCAGTGGATCTCTAATGATCGTTGATTACAGAGTCAATTGAAGACTTAAAAAACATGTCTCCACTGATATGATCCAATATGGCCAGACCTTAGTATATCTGAGTTCATTTGCAGACAATTATATATAAAAGACTGACTGATGTGAAGACAAAAAAAATAAAAAAACAATTAACTTCTATATATGCATGAAGGTCAGCTACAAACCAAAACAATGGCAGATTGGTCACTGCATTGGCCATTGATGAATTTATAAATATAATTTATATCCAAATTGCTTAATGAAAAGCTAAATGCTATTTAGTTTTACTCTATGTACCACACTGACTTGAATTATGAGCAAGGTTGTCTTCACACAAAGAAATAGATTTACTCTATCTTTAAGTGTTTGTCCTCTTCATTGGTCCAACTGTGCTTCAACCTCTTTAGCTCAGGAACTATTTGTGCTTTGGTAACAGTTTCTGGGCGTGGACATATTTCTTTAGCTAAGGAATTGGTTCAGAATCATCATATTTTATTTTATCAGGCTATGATCGAACTTGCACTTCAATTATGCCAAACACAAGAATTACACTGTAACCAGTTTGATAGGAAATTTAGGACTTTAATCTCATTCAACTTCCAAGAACATATTCAAATATACTGTAACGCCAATATCCACTAGTCACGTATGAATAAAATTCAAGTACCAATCACAAAATCAACTTAACAGATTTGATCTTCTGATTTATCCATTAGGATTTTAGTTTAAAAATCACCTATTTAACAATTTCAAGCCAATAAGATTAAAAACCAATTTATAAGTAGCCAGGTATAGCACTAAAGGAAATTATACTCATCCCAAGATCACGACATAGTATTACAAACTAAATGATTTAATTTCCAAATGTAGCTTTCAGTCCAAACTAATTGAACGATCAATATTGACTTACCCATCATGGAATTTGCATAAAGAAATCAACATATCAGTGAGTCATTCAAAAGCGCACTTGGAGTATGCACCCAATCCAATTAAGTATGCTTAAAACTTTTTTCAAACAGAACTGGTTTTCAATTTCCATAAAATCAATGCATCATCCTTTAAATAGCCACACTGAGGTACCAATAGCTAGAGGTATATAGTATTAACAATATATATATATATATATATATATATATATATATATATATATATATATATATATATATATATATGGGTTTTATATTTCTCATGTCAAATGAGAATTGAAATCTCATGTTGTAGAGATAAAAAGCATGTGGGACCCATATGTTAGAAAAAATTAGATGTAGGACCCATGTCAGCACGGAAATCGAAGGGTGTGTAGGAAAGTTTGAATTCTCATGTTAAATGAGAAATATAAAACCCTATATATATATATATATATATATATATAGGGTAAAGTGTTTGTCAAATTAAATGATGTAAAATTGTGTCATTTTAAGAGAGAGAAAGATATAGATAAAGGAGGAGAGAGAGTTGACAAAAAAAATGTGTGAGTCGCACCTCTTAGGGAGAGTAAAAAGATATAAGTTATGTCATTTAAAAGGATAAACATTTTTCTCATATATATATATATATATATATATATATATATATATATATATATATATATATATATATATATATACATATATGAGGTAGGATCCTTTGACACCAGTGTCAAATTTGAAGTTTGACACCTCATCTGAGAGCCATTAGATCCAAAAAGATCAATGGTGTCCTATGCTTACAAATCAGAGTCGTTAATATTTTTGGATCTAACGGATTTTAAATAAGGATCCTACCTATATATATATATATATATATATATATATATATATATATATATATATATACATATATGGGGTAAACATTTCTCAAGCAGCTTGAGATAAGTTTATCTCCAGCTAGCCCAAAACTACGTCGTTTTGATTAACGAAGGGTGTTTATGTAATTTTAGGTGAATTAATGAAGGGTATTTCAGTAAAATGTATATGATATAAAAATAAATAAAATTACAATAACACCCTTCATTAATTCACCTAGAATTACATAAACACCCTTCATTAATCAAAACGACGAAGTTTTGGGGCAACTTATCTCAAGCTGCTTGAGAAATGTTTTTCCCTATATATATATATATATATATTATTTTTAAAAGGCAGACTTGGTTAAAACTTTCACGGGACAAAGGTCTAAAATGCATAAGAGGAAACCAAGTGTTTGTCAAAATCACCTGTCACAGCCTGGGTGTATATTGATATTCCAACCATTTCCCTAGTAGATCATCCTCCTCAGCTTCGGCCACTTAGACGGAGGGAGCAACTGTGAACGTCATTTCTTCACAAACCTTACTGGTATTACACCGACACAACTTCTTCACAAACTTCACAAACGTTAGTAGGGGTATGCAAAATAACCAAAAAACTGAACCGAACCGTCCCGCCTCTTAAAATAACTGGTTTTTAAAACAGTTCATGAACCGAACCGATTTTTAGAACCAGTTTAAAAACCGAACCGTACCAAACTATTTTCAAACCGAACCAAATCGTTTTTTATAATTTTAATTTTTTCTTTTCTTTTCAAAAGAAGGTCGACCTGAATCGATTCCGAACCGAATCGAATCACTTTCGAACCGAACCATTTAAACCAATTCGGTTCGGTTTTTCAAAAAATCCGGTTCGGTTCGACCCATACTCATCCGTAAACTTTAGGGTTAATTTGATGCTCAATTTTACAGTTGATTTGTCACTTTTCCGGAAACGAAAAATTTTAATTTGCAACAAATCTATGGTAACGTTTTGATGGTATCCGTAAGAAAATTTGCAAAATAGAACGAAATCTAGGAAACAATTGTACCTGGGATATTTTTAATTTTTTGTGTATGAAACGTGGGAATCCATAAATCCCAAGTGAGGCTTTTTTTAAAAAAAAAAATGCTTCATATCATCTCTTATCATGTTCCCTGAACTTATCCAAAAAGTAGCCGCCTTTCATTTTTTCCCAGCACCTGCCCCACGACACAATTCACGCGCGACATCCAGAAAATGTTCCATCGTTGTAGCATTTTATTTTACATGACAATGCTTTAATCCCGTCTACTTATAGCATCAACTTTGTAGGATGGAAAAACTAACCAGAAGTTATTTTGAAACTTGTGAGCTATGTAGCACCGATACGGCACGCGACACGTGACACGACACGACACGACACTCCGACACGTCAATCCTAAAAAATTATGGATTTCGACACGTTGAGACACGTTTTAATATTAAATAATATTTTTAATTTATATATTTTATATTTCATTTAATATTTAATAATTTAAAAAAAATGAAACTAAATTAATAATACCCATTAACACGTTATAAAGATGGAAGCTTTAATAAAAAAAATAAAAACTGGGATGAGAGAGACATAATATCAGATAGAGAGATCAAATCATATTAGAGAGAGATCAGAGAGAATGAGATACAATAAGAGCGTAATAGGAATTGACAACAATGATGCTAAGATGCTCTCTTATCTACTTAAGAGGAAAAAAGACAAAAAAATAAAATTGATATGATCATGTGGAAGCTTTATTAATATATTTTAATTTTTTTTTAAAAAATTTAATTTTTTTTTATAAATTAAAAAAAATTAAAAAATTAAAAAATCACGAAAATGCCATTTGACCGTGTCGGATACGGTCAAATTCGCGTGTCGGAATGGTCAACGTGTCGGAAAAAGTCAACCGCGTGTCTGACACCGTGTCGGAGCGTGTCGCCGTGTCGGAGCGTGTCGGACCCGACTCTTCCTGTTTTTTACAAGTGTCCGTGCTTCCTAGCTTGTGAGAAAGGACTTTAGGTACTTAAAAGTAGTTTACTTTTTTCCCTGTTAATTCATAAATCTGTTTTTTTTTTTTTTTTTTTTGGGACTAATGGAAAAGTTAATCATTACTTTTCTTTCATTCAAAGCTTGTAGCTTTAGCAAAAGTATATTTACAGCTTATTCACACCCCACTAAGGACTTCCCACAAAAGATAACTAGTAACTAATACATGAGTACACAAAGACAAAACAAACAAGCTTACAACATAAGATGAGTGGCGTCACACATAGTAGAAAACAAGAAAAACAAAATGCTTAAGTAGTTCAATGTTTTATTGGAGTTGTCCAAGTTTGATAAAGGGGAACTGGTCCTCTAAAGGGGATTTTCTCATCGCAAACTCTTTAGAGACTTGATCCATGGTTGGGCGCGAAGATGGATTTTCATTCAAGCAAGAAAATGCCAACCTTGCAATCAAGATGACATCCCCAACAATTGGCTTCACAGGTTGATGAGGTCGTTCATCCAACACATCAATCAATAGCAAGTCATAAGTCATTGATGTCGTAGATGATGATGACAATGAAGAAATGAGATCTCCCGGATGCTTTCCCATTAGGATTTCTAAAGAAAGTACTCCAAAACTGAAAACATCACTTTTCTTGTTCATTTTCATAGTCTGGGCAAGCTCTACAAGCAATCGAAATTTTAAAGTTACACATAAAGCAATGTATATAGGTTTAAATTGAAAAAACATATTTGGTAAGTGTATTTTCAAAATGGATATTGATATTGGCACATCACTTTTGCATACTTTAATTCTTGCTTAGGGATTAGACCTATTCCTCTGCGGGTCAACCAATCCTTAAGTTGAACTTCAATATAAAAAGTGGTTTGAATAGTATTGGTGTGATCATTCCCATTTCTAAATGTAAGGGAAAATGGACAAACCTGGTGCAGCATAACCAAGGGTGTAAGCACATGTGGTCCAACTTTGTGAATCAGGCTTAAGAAATTTGGCTGTCCCAAAATCCGAGACATATGCTTCATAATCTAAATCCAAAAGCACATTCTTGCTCGATATGTCACGATGAATTATTGGAGGTAAGCAATCGTGATGCATATAAGATAAAGCATTGGCCACACCTTTAACAACATTCACCCTCTTTTCCCAATCAAATGGATTTGCTTGTGTGTCATTGCTCAGTATCTGATCCAAGCTACCACCTTCCAAGAACTTGTAAACCAATAATGAGAACCGTGAATGTGAGCAAAAACCATACAGTTTTATGATGTTACGGTGCCTGATTTCTGTCAAAGCTTGAATTTCATTTTCAAAAGCTTTAAAATTGGGCTTCTCTCCATTTGTTTCCGAATGAATTTTCTTCACCGCAACAACCTGACCCGATGGCAACTCTGCCTTGAAAACATAACCTTGTCCTCCCTTTCCAATGAGATATTTGTCATCAAAATTATTGGTAGCTTCAATGATATTTTCAAACATCATTTTTCCATCATGACTCCATATGGAAAAGAGTTCTTCTGATTGTGCTTCTTTAGTCTGGATTTCTTTGTTTCTTTCTCTTCGACAAAGAATACATATTGAAACTCCAACCACACAGAGTACTAGTATTAGAGCACCCAAGATAATGAATAGTACCTGAAGGATCACCTTGTGGCTCTTTCGACTGTGGTTGGTTGGACAAAGCACCAAGCCAGAGACGTTGCCACACAAGCCTTTGTTATTTTTCAATGATTCAGTTGGAGCATTAAGAAAGGCTTGGTTTTTTGGAAGAGACCCTTCTAACTGGTTGTATGATATGTTGACAGAAATCAAAGCTGACGTACCATCAAAACTGGATGGAATGGTGCCAACAAGATTATTGTGGGAGAGATTCAACAATTGCAAATGATTCAAATCTCCAAGTACTGTTGGTATTGTTCCACTTAGCAAATTCCAGCTAAGATCAAGAGTTTCAAGAGATTGTGATTTGCCAAACTCCAAGGGAATGCTTCCTGTTATTTTGTTGTTGCTCAAATCCAATTTCACTAGTTTGGGCAAACTCAGGACTTCCTTTGGTATTGTGCCATTCAACTGGTTTCCTGCTAGATCCAACTCTAGAAGATTCTGCAGTAATCCTATTTCTGTTGGAATGTTTCCTGAAAAGTGATTGTTATTGATGTAGAGATACACTAATTTCATCAAATTCCCAAGCTCCTTTGGAATCTCTCCCATCAAGTGATTGGAAGAAAGGTTAATACGACCAAGGTTGGTTGCCTCAACAAGTTGTACAGGTATACCACCGGAAATATTGTTGTTGGATATAATGAAGGAACTAAGATTAGGGCACTTCCCCCAGTTTGGCGAAATGTGTCCATAAAATTTGTTGTCACTCAGATCAATATAATCCAAAATCGGATATACACCAAAATCTTGCTCTATATCTCCTTCCAGTTGGTTTCCCTGAAGCGTGAGTTGAAAAATACTGGAGCAGTTCTTCAAGCTTCTAGGTACTGGACCAGTTAAACTGTTGAATTGAGCATTGAAGGTCGCCAATGACTTGCCAGAGCAAATTTGAGGTGGCAAATGGCCAGTGAAATAATTACCGTCTAATGACAAGTAATTCAAGTTGGTAATGTGATTCATGACCTGTGGAATGCTACCATTAAGATAGTTTGTGGACAATGCTAGCCCGGTGAGGCTTATCAAATTTCCAATTGTGGTTGGAATAGATCCAGAGAGAGCATTTACTTCGAGATCGAGGCAATTCAAATTGATCAGATTTCCTATAGAGGGAGGAATTGATCCATAAAGATCATTATTGCTCAACCGTAACAATGTGAGCTTTGTCAAGTTTCCAACGGTGTAAGGGATGGATCCAGAAAGCTGGTTGTGATAAAGAAGAAGTTCTTTCAAATTGGACAAGTTTTCTATGGAAGCAGGGATTGATCCAGAAAGATTATTGCGGTAAAGGTGGAGAAAGATCAAGTTAGACATGTTCCCTAAGGAGGGTGGGATTGGCCCAGACAGCAGGGTGTTATTAGCAAGGACAATTTTATTTAAACTGCTCATGTTACCAATTGTGTTGGGGATGGTACCAGAGAGATAGTTCTCTGACAAATCAATATACTGAAGTTTTGTCAACATTCCAGTTTCATGGGGAATGGAACCAGAAAGGCTATTACGTGAAATACATAGATGCTCTAAGTTGTTCAATTTTCCAATCTCCGAAGGAATGAAGCCATTAATAGTGTTGGTTCCTAAATCTAGATATGATAGGTTGGTCAAGTTTGCTATGGAATTAGGAATTGTTCCACTTAGTTTGCATATGGAAAGATCAAGCCCACACAAACTCCTCAATGTCCATATTTCTTTAGGGATGGAACCATGGAAAGAATTTGTAGACAAGTTCAAAACTAATACTTTGGACATGTTACCAATTTGTGGGGGGATGGTTCCATAAAAGGAGTTGTTGCAGATATTAAGGCTGAGGAGGTTGGGCAATGAGGAGAAGCTGAGAGTTTGGAGTGTACCTTTCAGAAGATAATTTTCAAGATTTATGCTGGAGACTGACTTGGATTTGTCACACTGAATTCCCTTCCATTTGCATGGACTAGTAGTAGCTGTCCAAGTTGACAGGAGTGCTTGGCTGTGGTTGTCAAGGCTGTCTTTCCACTTCAACAGAGCATTTGCTTCACTGTCTTCAGCTGCAGCTTGATCATGAAAAGTAGCATTGGTGGGAGCAGGGACCAAAGAAGGGATTCTGGAATAACCAGCAACTTGAGGCGAAGAGAGTGTTAGAATGACCCAAAGGAATATGAAGGGAATCTTCCAGCAGGCTAGAATATTGATGAACGTTCCCTTTTCAAACATGGCTACCATGGTTCAAGTATAACAGGAATTTTGGATTAAGAATTAAGGGTGCAGATTCTTGTAAGTGGATAGCATATTGTTTTGATGATAGAAGTTGGTGTTGGGAGATCCTTATAAAGGAAATAACCAAGCACCAGATGATACACGAGTACACTTTTTGAGAGTCTTGCACAAAGCCAATAAAAATGTATCAGTTGAGCTTTCCTAAAGACACCTTTTTCAAAGTATGTATTATTTAGTTCTCCACTTCTCAAACAAAGCTAGTGCTTAACAATTCACATTACTTTGAAGAAAAATATCATTGCTTTAGCATAGGGAGATATATTTTGTATGGACCAAAGTCACGTCATTGATTGGAAAATGAGAAACGTAGAAAAGCGAAAAAGGAAGAAGACCCAAATAAAAATTTAAAGATCCTCAAAACAATTTTTATTGACCCATGCTGCTACTGCTACATATAACAAATCCTAAATAGTTTATTAGAAGACTTATCAAACAGGATTTGAACTTATCCTCCCACTTGAATTTCCAATAGCTATGTTTATACACAATAAAATCTACTAATATTTTCTTTCAACATTTCACAAAAAGTTCATTATGCCTTCAGTTATGTTTATGCTGTTGCTACCATTGTACTTCATCCTGTGTCTTTTTTCTACATAAGGATTGCAACCGTGTATTATCAGATCAAGAACAAACATAAAGTTAACTAGCAATTGCTTTTCATGTGTTTTTGCAGACTCAGAGACGTTAGTCAGCTCACTTTGTGTTAGAATAATAATCTTGATTTGGATCCATTTCCCTTTTTCTTTATTTGCTTTTTTGTTCATTATCTCTTATATACACGCGTCTTATTCCACACTCCACCAAATTATAATATTAATACATAAACCAACAACTACGAATGTAATTTTTTTTAAAAAAAAGAAAAAAAAGAATGTCAATCTAATGATATTAATGAAAAAATAAATTAGGATACGCACTGCATTTGTTTTTGTTTCTTTTGATAGTTTTTGTATATTCATGTGATGTGTGATATCATGCAGTCATTCAGCCTGACCACAAAACTGCCTGACCATAATACTCAAATTACAAAATCCGAGAAAATCATTTTTCTTACTTTCTCATTATTTTATTGTTCGTTTTAGAATAAATGATCATGTGATCATGTCTATCTATTAGACATCTAGCCTAAAGATTACAAAGGTCGGCAGTGTTATTAAAATCGGAACGATCCGACGGTCGATTCTGAAGTCTGTAAATTGGTCATATAATCGGTCCGGTTGAAGCAACGGACCGACCATGCATCAGAACCGATGTGACCCGGTCCGACCCGGCCAGTTTTCATGAAAATCGGTGACCCGGTTAGTTAACCGGTGACCCGACCTGGTCCCAAAAAAAAAACTAATTATTTATTTTTTCAAAAAAAATTCATAATGGACATATTTGAATTTTCTTTGCTTATTAACTTACATAAATTATGTACCTACGACACTAATATTATCCCAATTATGCACCATCTAGAAAATTTTGATTTGATTTATAGTTAGAGTGTCTTTTTCTGAACTTAAAGCCTCGTATCACGAGCATTATATTTTTGTTTGATCCTTTATTAAATAATAAAATTTGATTTATTATTTTTTATATTAAAACATTTGAGATTTTTATCATTTTTTTTAGATATTTGAGTATGTTTTTAATTTTTTAATATAAATTATAAAATTACATATAATTACCGGGTCATGCGGTTGAACTAGTGACCCACTGGTTGAACCAATAACCCAGGGTTATGAGAGTCGCATATGGTAGTAATTATAAATGACAAATTATTTAATACTTTTAATAAATAAATAATGTGATGTTACTTATACTCTACGTATTTTCAATTAGTATAAAAATCACTTAGATAATTGAAAAAATGTTATATTTTTTTATTGGTGAAAAAAAATGTTATATTAATTCTACATATTTTTACGGATAATTTCATCATATTTTTAGTTTATTTCTCCAAACTTATATTAATAGGAAGTAAGATGTTGTCAACAAATACGATTAGTAAAAAGATAAAAAAGTTGAGTGGTTGAGTTGAGGGTGGGGTCTAAAAGGATGGACTAGCTAGACTTATTCCGCACTAAATCGAATTGTTTCAATGTAAAAACAAGTATTTGGTTCACATCTAATAATACAAGTTACATTTTTTTCCCCCATCACTTTTCCCCCTTTTTCTTTCTCGCAAAGTTCGTGTCAACTTTTTTAATACTCGTTAATGATGAATTCTTCTGTAATTTTATTTTAAAAAATATTGTTAATTTAATTTAATAAAACTAGGGTTTTAAAAATATTGTTAATTTAAAGGGCTTAGTCAAGTGTTTATCATTTTTTGTTTTTGGTGAAAAGTGTTTATCATTTTAAATGACATAAGTTATGTAATTTTAGGAGAGAGATAGATACAGGAAATAAAAATGATGGGAGAGATAAAGTAAGTGTTTTTTTTTATTAAAATTTATTCTATGTCTATCTCTTTCTTAAAATAACAAAATTTTATGTCATTTAAAATGAAAAACACTTTTCCTTAATTTAAATTAATAAAACTAGGGTCCATCATCAAAAGAGGAGAAAGAGACAATAAATGGATAGAAGCCATGAGCAGCAGCTATTCTACGTAACAAACTGCGAAATATTTTTTTTATATATAATAGAAAAATAGTTATCTCATGTTGTAGAAATAAAATTATAAATGAGACTCACATGTAAGAGGAGAGAAAAAAAAAGTGATGGGACCTAACTCTCTGTTGTGTGTGTATATAAAAAAATTGTTTCTGATGTACTTACAGTTGGCCCATTGCATATGGCCTAATTATTGATTCAGGAAGCTCAGAGTCAACCAGAATTGTGGCCCGATAAATATTGTCCAATTGTTAAAAGAAGCAGTAATTTGAAATATAACAAATTACAATCAAACCCAAGTCTAAATGAAGCATCAAATATGATTGTTATTTGTTTGACAAGTAAAGGAAAGCAACACATTTGGCATGATTTGGGAAGTATTTTGAATGATTTAATTGTAATTATTTATTTATTTCTAGATGTTAGTTGTCGTTATGTTTAATTTAGGAATTTTCCTTATTTTTAGGGTTTTAGAATTTTGAATTTTGAATCAATTTGTAATTAGTTTATAAAAGGGTGTTTATGACCCTTATTATAACAGTTGAATTTTGTTATTTGAGAAATAGAAATTGAGAACCTGAGGTTACTCTTGTAAAAATCCTAACTTTCTGTTTAGCCACTTTTCTATGCGCTTTCAGCAACATTTGGTATTAGAGTACTAGGTTGCCTTCAACCAATGGCTGAACAGAATCGTGAAGGTCGACGACGGCGGAGTCACGAGAGTAGGGAACATGGATTCATTCCTGAAGAATATAGACAACTGCGTCAGATTGACCGGCGAGACATAGAAAATGAAGAGCTCATAAGGCGTATCTAGGATTTGAAGGAACAACTTGAGCAAGCGTTGGACAAGAAAATCCAATTTTTGAAGCAACTATGTGTGTGGCCACAGAGAAAGAGAATTCAAGATTTGGAGCGACGACTAATGCGGGTATGCATCAAAATTCAAATTTTGAAGCAAACTCTTATGGAGGTGCAGAGCATGGAAAGTCAATATTTGGAGTGGCGACTTACGTGGACAAAGTTGGGCATTCAATCCGAAGAAGGAATGGAACTAGATGACGCATCTGATGACGAAGAAGAAGACGTCAATCCCTTGAGGATTCTAAACCAGGGAAAAAATTGGGAAGTACGACCTGGAAATCAGTCCACTTTTCAAGATATCGAGATGCAAATCAGCATTCCTGACTTTGATGTTTATGATCATAATCCAGTTTGTGATGATGATCCAATCTATGATGATGAGCCGATCTATGATGATAATCCAATTTAAGATGATTATCCTATTGTTGATAGTTATCCCATTTATGATGATTATCTATCTTATGATGAAGATTCAGTTTATGAAGATAATCCAGTCTATACTAAATTTGATGGTGAATCAAATTATGAAGATCTAATAGAGGAAGATTTATCATTTGAATTTTTGTCTAAAGAAATTTAGATCAGTGGAGATAAAAAAGATTTGAGGACGAATCTTTTTCAAGTGGGAGAGAATGATGCAGCTACAGTTGGCCCATTGCACATAGCCCAATTATTGATTCAGGAAGCTCAGAGTCACCAGAATTGTGGCCCAATAAATATTGCCCAATTGTTAAAAGAAGCAGTAATTTGAAATATAACAAATTATAATCATACCCATGTCTAAAAGAAGCATCAGATATGATTGTTATTTGTTTGACAAGTAAAGGAAAGCAACACATTTGGCATGATTTGGGATATAAGATTTGGGAAGTATTTTGAATGATTTAATTGTAATTTTTTTTTTTTAGATGTTAGTTGTCGTTATGTTTAATTTAGGAATTTTCCTTATTTTTAGGATTTTAGAATTTTGAATCAATTTATAATTAGTTTATAAAATGGTGTTTATGACCTTTATTATAGAAGTTGAATTTTGTTATTTGAGAAATAGAAATTGAGAACCCGAGGTTACTCTTTTGTAAGAATACTAACTTTCTGTTTAGCCACTTTTCTATGCGCTTTCGGCATCATTTGGTATTAGAGCACTAGGTTTCCTTCAACCAATGGCTGGACTGCATCGTGGAGGTCGACGAAGGCGGAGTCACGAGAGTAGGGAAAATGGATTCGTTCCTGAAGAATATAGACAACTGCGTTAGATTGACCGACGAGACATAGAAAATGAAGAGCTTAGAAGGCGTATCCAGGATTTGAAGGAACAACTTGAGCAAGCGTTGGACAAGAAAATCCAATTTTTGAAGCAACTATGTGTGCGGCCACAGAGAAAGAGAATTCAAGATTTGGAGCGACAACTAATGCGGGTATGCATCAAAATTCAAATTTTGAAGCAAACTCTTATGGAGGTGCAGAGCATGGAAAGTCAATATTTGGAGCGGCGACTTGCGTGGACAAAGTTGGGCATTCAATCCGAAGAAGGAATGGAATTAGATGACGCATCTGATGACGAAGAAGAGGACGTCAATCCCTTGAGGATTCTAAACCAGGGACAGAATTGGGAAGTACGACCTGGAAATCAATCCACTTTTCAAGATATCGAGATGCAAATCAGCATTCCTGACTTTGATGTCTATAATCATAATCCAGTTTGTGATGATGATCCAATCCGATCTATAATGATAATCCAATTAAAGATGATTATCCTATTGTTGATAGTTATCCCATTTATGATGATTATCCATCTATTGATGAAGATTCAGTATATGAAGATAATCCAGTCTATAATAAATATGATAGTGAATCAAATTATAAAGATCTAATAGAGGAAGATTTATCATTTGAATTTTTGTCTAAAGAAATTCAGTTCAGTGGAGATAAGCAAGATTCGAGGACAAATCTTTTCCAAGTGGGAGAGAATGATGCAGTTATAGTTGGCCCATTATGTAAGAACCCGCACCGTTAATTAAGGTAATTAATGATTTAATTGTGATAATTAGGAAATAATTCCAAAATTGACCCTAATGATTATTATGAGGCTTTAATAATTATAATTAGTGGGTAAGAAAGCTGAAAGTCGCTTTTCAGAAGAAAAGTGCAGATACCGGTTTTGCTAATCGGTATAAATGCGTACCGAAAAAGTATCCCGGAAAATTATAATGAGTGCATGATAATTACTATAATAATATGTAAGACTTGTAAAATGAGTTTCAAGTCAAAATAATGAGATCTGGTGCCAGAACTGATACTGGCTATGGAAAAGTGCGTACCGGAAAGGTGCTCAGAAAAATAAAATAAAAATATGATAATTCTTGTAAAATTGAGCAGGTTAAGATTCCAAATTTTGGGATCAAAATGCTAAGCATAGCAATTACAGTTAATGTTGTGTGTTTAAGTGTATTTTGGCTATAAATACACCTTTAAGGGCACAAAACCCTAGGTGCCTCCATTTCCAGCGTGAGTGTGGTGGCTGACCAGCTTCATGCTACTGTTCTATTGCTCCCTCATCATTTTCTTGAGCCTTGTGGCCTTTTTTCCTCCATTTCTCTTCACCTTGTGCCTTGTGTGAGTGGGAGAGATCATTGGAAGTGTGAAAGGAGCATATTTTCTGAGTCTTGTGACTGTTTTGAGTTAGCTTGTGGGCTGAGTTTGGAAAGTGGGTGGTGAAAGCCTTGGTTTTGGCATTTTTGTGCTTCAAAGTGTCACCTTTGTGAAGGAGGAACCTTTCTTGTAGGTCCATTTTCGTTTGGTGTAAAGTCAGAACCTTGAGAGCTGGTTGTGAGCTACAAGAGCACTTCCATTTTCTGTTTCTAGCTTTGGGTGAGTTACCTAACCTTTGATCATGAGTTTTTGTTGCTGAAAGGTGAAGTCTTTGCATGTAAATGGGTTAAGTAAGTAACCAACTGGTATGTTAACCTAAGAGGGTATAAAAATGCATGTTTTAACGTGTTGAAGTGTTAAAAATGGAACCTTGGAATGATATCTTCACGAAATGCAGAAGCTGCATTCTGTCGTGAAATATCCAGATATTTGTCGAACAGATATCCGGATATTAGATATCCGGATATGGTATCCGGATATGAGGATCCGGATATCTAGATATTGTATATCCGGATATGTCCAGTAAGATATCCGGATATTACATATCCGGATATGTCCCCGAGGAATATCCGGATATTCTGGGATTTCGAAGAACAGTAGCGTTACTGTGCATACAGTAGGCTATTGGGGGTTTGTGGACCCTAGATTGATGAAGTGGAACTTATGTAATTAATGAACTAAGTCATAATCAAGTGATTAAGGGCTTATGGCTTTTTATGGAGCCTTAAGACGTAAGACGTAAAGAAAATGCGTTGTCTTTAAGTTGTATGCTTGTGGTGCATGATTATTGATTTAGTATTGGTCCATAACAGATTGTGATTCTGCTGTGTTTGGTTTGTGAGCTTGTGGACTCTTGGCTTTGGGTGTTAGCTTGCAAGGTAAGCTTTCGTTTCCTCGGTTTAGCCATGTTGTGGTTCCACCATGCTCCATGGGGATATGGTATATGCATGTTGTGTTACATGCTTTTGAACATATGAAATGTTGATTGAAATTTACAGTAATGGCTTTTGATATGGATGTGTTGCTCCATCTTGACGGTAAGCCTGAGTATGTGGCGTCATACAATACGGTGATCCGGGGTGGATGCAAGTGGCGTCTTGCACTATATGTAGGAGATAGACGTATTCCTGCATTTCTCTGGCCAGTAGAATAGTATTTACACACATGACATAATTAACTGCTGCATTGCATTATTTTAGAACTGATGATGATGAACTACTTTTAAACTTATATTGCACATGTAAGTGAGCTTGGGGTGGAAAATCCTTGAGGACCCCTTGTCTTACTGAGATTTCTTGTTTAGAGATCTCACCCCACGTTTGGGGAATGCTTATTTCAGGTTCAGGTAGTATGAGGGCTGATGTCTCTAGTGGCAAGAGGCCAGCGCATTATTGATGATTATTGTTATGACTGCCTTGATGATAGCATGGCTGGATTGGATGCTGTTTATGTTTTCCGCATCTTTATTATTGTGTTGTTAATGTTGAGACTGATGTTGGGCTTTGTGGCCTTATTTGTGTGAGCATGGGGTTTGTCCATGTCACTTATGATAATACTTTGGGCTGAGTTGTATAATCTGATAGTTGATCTGGTCTACGTGTTGTAGTTCCGTGACTAGAGACGAATGCTTATATTATTTATTTAATGAGGTATTTCAGTTAGCTGTTTTATTGCAATTACATACAGGTAATGTTTTTATTAATTGATTAATAAGCAAGTTGGTAATGATAATGACATCATAATCGAAAAGAAAAAGATATTCCGCATTTTTAATTAAGCGCAGCTTAATACGATAGTATGATAACATTACCGGATATATCGGGGTGTTACACATTGCACATGGCCCAACTATTGATTCAGGAAGCTCAGAGTCAACCAGAATTGTTGCCCAATAAATATGGCCCAATTGTTAAAAGAAGCAGTAATTTGAAATATAACAAATTACAATCAAACCCAAGTCTAAATGAAGCATCAGATATGATTGTGATTTGTTTGACAAGAAAAAGAAAGCAACACATTTGACATGATTTGGGATATAAGATTTGGGAAGTATTTTAAATGATTTAATTATAATTATTTATTTATTTTTAGAGGTTAGTTGTCGTTATATTTAATTTAGGAATTTTCCTTATTTTTAGGATTTTAGGATTTTAGTATTTTAAATTTTGAATTATAAATCAATTTGTAATTAATCTATAAAAGAGTGCTTATGACCCTTATTTTAGGAGTTAAATTTTCTTATTTGTTAATAGAAATTGAGAACCAGAGGGTTACTCTCTTATGAAATCCCAACTTTTTGTTTAGCCACTTTTTCTATGCGCTTTCGACATTAGTTTCTATTATATAAAATGAGAAAAATATAACCCTAAAATTGTGGCTCTAGTGGCAATGTTGTCCGGCTATTACAATGTTATCGTAGCACTATATCTGTTTATAGCAATTTTATTAAATCTGATTGACCCGATTTAGCTATTAGATTATTGATTATTGGTTCAATTGTTTATGGGGTTTATATTTATCATGTAACATGATATAATTACTTTTCTTATACACACAACATTTTGTGGGGTCCACATTTTTTGAAACAAAAAAAATACAAAAATTAAAGCACGCAAAATGAATTTCTATAACATAACACAATCACTTTTCCTACAACATAACTCTCATAAAACCCATTATTTATTGTTGTTCATGAACAAACATAAGCCTAACTAGCAATTGTTTTTAATGTCTTTGCAGATTAAGAGTGATAAGTCAACTCAAATTTCTGTGTTTGCCAAATCAACATTTGCTTCATCAATCAGCATTTTGATACCTGTTTCACCTTGGTGCTTGGCGTGACTTTAAGGTTCATTCTCCCTTTTTTAATGCCTATTAAAAAATTCTTACTTATTTAAGCTAAGTGTTACAGTTCTTTAATTTCTACTAATATACCAAGACTAATATAAGAAAATTTCATTTACTAAGAATAAAGATGTTAATTACGTACTATTCATCACCAATCCTCCAGCTAATGCATATATAAGATTTTTTTTTTTTTTTGGTAAATAATGCATATAAGAATCTTTTTGAAGTGTCAAGCCATCTAGAAATTGGCAAAGCGTATATCTCAAGTTTTTTGTGTTTCAACTCACTTGCAGAGCAGGAAATTCAATTTAAATCTCTCTAGAAATTAATAGCTGCATGTGGGATTAGTTTTATAATTAATTTAAAAATTAAATTTTTTGAGAATATTGTTAAATTAATTCGTCTCAAAGAAATAATTAGAATAAATATTTAAAATTTAAATAAATAAATAAATTACTTTTGATTAAAGACGGGCTGTTAAGACAATAACTAATACCCCTTAGACAATGTAGTCAATAGGCAAAAGATTGGGAAATTTGAGAAATGAAAAATATATAAGAGCCGAATTCAAAAGCCAATCAAACACGTTATTCTTGGCCCAGTTCCTAATTAAGCTCATTTGACTCAAGATACATAGCCCACCTTAGTCTAATTCAAGGATCCAGTTTATTTGCTCCTTTTTTTCAAATATAACAAGGGAAAAATGTTTATGGGTTTTATATTTCTCATTTAACACGAGAATTGAATTCTCATGTTATAGAGACCAAAAACATGTGAGACCGATATGTTAGAAAAGAATTATGTGTAGGATCCATGTTGGCACGAAAATCGAAAGGTGTGTAGAAAAATTTAAATTCTCATGTTAAATGAGAATTATAAAACCCAATGTTTATTCTTGTAAAAGATATAAATTGTAATATTTTACTCTCACAAAAAGGTAAAATCTATACTTTTATTTTTTTTATTCACTTTCTCTCCCCCATAATTTATTTCGTTCTCTCAACCATAAAATGGCAATTTTAATTTCATTATTTGGACTTCATCATTGTGGTCTATGTAGCACCGATACCGACATGAGACACGTGACACGATACGACATGATACTTCGACACGTTAATTATAAAAAATGTTAAATTTCTACACGTTAGGAAACGTTTTGATATTAAATAATGTTTTTAATTTATGTATTGTATATTATATTTAATATTCAATAATGTAACAAAAAAATGAATCTAAACTTATAATATTCATAAATTTTGCAAAGAAACATAAAATATTCCAAATATTTATATTAAATTCAATAAAATGATAATCGTAATCCAACGAATCTAATAGTTGAAACTAAAAGCTCAACGCAAATCAACCTTTGAATATTTTTTTGAATTTGTATAACGCGTGTTGGAGTGTCAGGGAGTGTCGGAGTGTCCGAGAGTGTCGAGAAGTGTCGGAGACGACACGTCAGGATTTTTGAAGTGTCGGTGCTTCATAGACCAGCACAATGGTACCTTTCTCTAGTATCTTCATTTCTCTTCCCAACTTTAGACATAAACATAATAAACAGATTTTGAGCAATAAGCCCAAACTGATTTGTTTTACCACATTGGTCAATCAGCCGAAATTATCAATGCCATGCGTAGTTACTTATCTGTGTGTTTGTTGTACTTTTCTTTTCGAGTTCGGTTGAATCGCTTGATCTGAGTAAGTAAATATAAATATATATTTAATATTATTGCAAGATTAAGAATAATAGTTCTCAAAAGAAGGGTGTTTTATGTTAGTTATATTTATAAGTGAATGATCAATTAATAGTAAGAGATAGAATTAGAAACATTATCCCCGACCCAACAGCGTAGAAAAGTGAATAATCAACTGATAGTAATTTAATTCCAACCCCTTTTTTTTATACTCTTGTGAAGCTACCATACTACATTCATATGTACATGTATTGTTTTCCAAAATGATAGCATCCATTGATATAATATAAATGTTGTTTAGACTCAATAAATTTGTAAATGGATATTTTTAGCATATGATAACATCCATTAATTATTTTAAGACACGGATATAACACAACTACACCCGGACATTTAGAATTGGACTCACATCTAGTCCATAATTAAAGAACATCTAACCAACACAATATACTTTACGGAAAACACATGAAGCAAATATTAGAAAGGCTCCAACACAAACAACTGAATAACATTAGTGTTATATGTATTTCATAAAACTTGTGGGCTTCTCTTTTCTTGCTAACCCCCTTTGTTTGGCTTCTGGGCTTTTATCCATGTCACTGTGTTAGTGGGCCGAGTAATAGGCTGAAGCCCATTATCAGCAACACAAGCAAAACGGCATCGTTTTGCCTTGTGAAGGCTGATGGCCTTTAACCATTACCTTGTGCCCTTTCACGTGCGTGTGTGGCTGCTCTCAGATCTGAAAATATCAAACTCTCTCAAAAGGGTTCTTTCGCTAGGGTTTCGATGTGTGAATCATTTTGCAAATATTGAGTGATACACTGGGTTATGGTTAATGGTGCTTTGAAGAAACTTGTTCATCTCAACAAGACGCTTCGATTGATCGGTGTATTTTTCCCGATTGATGCTCAAGGAGTTTGAAGATCAATCTTGTGTGGTAGATCGTTGAAGCTGATGTTGATCAGCTTGTAGATCTTGAAAAGGAACAACGATTCCTTTGCTGGTTGCAAGATTGGGAAGCTTTCTCTCCTTTACTACTTTGTTCTTTTTAATCTTAGCGTTCTGTGTTCAAGATTGTATTTCTTGTTGATCTGTTTACCTGATTTACTTTCTTCAAATGCTTTATAGTCATGTGTTACTGAGATTGTATGCTGTAAACTCTTCCTCTAACCCTATTCTGAATAAAGAGTAATCTCAGAGGGCGTTTAACCCTCTTTAGGCCCCAGGACGTAGGAAACTCACTAATACTGAGTTTCTGAACCTGTAAAATTCTCGTGTTATCTTCTTTATGCTTTCTTTTAGATTTCTTGTCTTGCGAATTCTTTTATTATTTGTGAAATACGTTCCCAAAGTTACAACAAGTGGTATCAGGAGCTTAGGTTCCATTTCTCTTCATGTCCTATTTCTGTGTCTATCTTTCTTTTTTCCCCCTCTTCCATTCAGTTTGCTTGCTCGGCTATGGAGGTTCGGCACGATGGGCATCACTAAGCTGGAGGTGGAGAAGTTTGATGGAAGGAGTGATTTTAATATGTGGAAAATTAAAATGAAGGCTGTGTTGGTTCAGCAAAAATGCGAAGATGCTATTGGAGCTGAAAAAGACCTGCCTGAAACCTTGACACCAAAAGAGAGGAAGGACCTTCTATCTTTAGCCCATAGCCTTATAGTTGTTAATATCTCTGATAGTGTACTGCGTAGGGTTAGCAAGATTACTGACCCTCATGAGCTCTGGGTGAAGTTAGAGAGTCTGTATCAAACTAAGTCAGCCCCCAATAAAATGTTCTTGAAGGAAAGATTTTTTTCCTTTAAGATGGACCCAAGTAAGTGTCTAGAGGACAACCTAGATGAATTCACTAGGTTGACTCTACAACTTGAAAATGCAGGGGCTGTTGTCTCTGAAGAGGATCAAATTATGATCCTCTTGAATTCTCTTCCTGACTCCTACAGAGGGGTTAAGGATGCTATAAAATATAGTAAGGGGGATTTGACCATTGATGAAATTACTCAGGCCTTGAGGGCCAGAGAAGTTGAAATGATTTCTCACAAAAAGCCCACTGCTGAAGGCCTCTATGTTAAAGGGAAGGGAAATAAAAAGGGAAAATCAAACAATAAAAGGAAGGGGAACAACAATCCTGTTCCCCAAGGTAACCAAAGTGTCCAGGGAAACCAAGACAAGAGTAAAGGCCAATCACAAGCTAAGCTTGTATGTTGGCACTGTCATAAAGAGGGCCACCTGAAAAGGAATTGCCCTGAAAACCCAAGGAGTGTCCCCAAACAGCAAAATAAAACTGAGTATGCAAATGTACTCACTGAGTTTGACAGTGTTGAAGCACTGGTTCTGTCTGATAAAGCTTTTGAAACTGAATGGGTGATGGATTCTGGGTGTACATACCATATGACACCCAGAAAGGAGTGGCTTAGTGGGCTGGAGTTCCAAAGGGGTGGCAAAGTCTTAATGGGGAATGACCAAGTGTGTGAAATAAAAGGTGTGGGGTCTGTCATGTTCAAAATGAATGATGGCAGCTGTAAAATCTTAAAGGAAGTAAGATTTGTTCCCACATTAAGGAGAAACCTTATCTCCTTAGGGATGCTTGACTCTAGTGGCCTTGACTTTAGATGTAAGCAAGGATCACTTGATATTGTCAAGGGATCACAAGTCCTCATGAGAGGAAAACTTGTGAATGACCTCTATATTTTAGAAGGCCAAGCTGTCACACAAAAGGCTTGTGTGGCAGCTGCTAACACTGATGAGTCCATTCTCTGGCATAGGAGACTTGGACACATCAGTAATCAGGGGCTGTCTGAGCTGTATAAGCAAGGTATTATCAGCTCAAAAGGGGGAACTAGTGTGGAATTTTGTGAAAATTGTGTTTTGGGAAAAACTCACAAGCTCCCCTTTTCTACTGCTAGTAATACCTCTAAGACAGTGTTGGAGTATGTCCACTCAGACCTGTGGGGATCACCAAATATCCCCAGCTCTTTATCTGGATGTCACTATTTTATTTCAATAGTTGACTCATATTCCAGAAGGGTCTGGACTTATTTCCTTAAACATAAGGATCAAGCTTTTGTCAGTTTTAAGGATTGGAAAATCCTTGTTGAAAATAAAACTGGAAAAAGGGTTAAAGTCCTTAGGACTGACAATGGCTTAGAGTTTTGCAACAATCAGTTTGCTGATTTTTGCAAGGAGCATGGGATCCAAAGACATAGGACCTGTGCTGAAACACCCCAGCAAAATGGGGTGGCTGAGAGGATGAATAGGACAATCTTAAATAAGGTAAGGTGCATGCTTGCTGAATCTGGTCTAGGCAAGGTGTTTTGGGCTGAGGCTGTTGCTACAGCCACCTATGTGATAAATAGGTGTCCCTCCTCCACCATAGACTTTAAGACCCCAATGGAACTTTGGTCAAATAAGCCACCCAATTTAAGTCACCTAAAACCCTTTGGGTGTCTTGCCTATATGCACATTAGGCAAGATAAATTGAGTCCTAGAGCCTTAAAGTCTGTCTTTATAGGCTATCCCCTTGGTGTAAAAGGTTACAAGCTTTGGCTTGTAGCTGAAAGAAAGTGTGTTGTTAGTAGAGATGTTATTTTCAAAGAAAATACTTTCTACAAAGACATTATGAGTGAGTCCAGTTCTTCTCAACCACCTGGAACCTTGCAGTTTGAGGTGGAGCAAGCTGCCATACCTGGGCAGCATGCTGATGGTGAAGAACTGAGGGAACAGCCTGCTGTTCCTAATCAACCAGAGCTTGAAACTGGTCCACTTGATGATGGTGGACAGGTTGAAGAGGGTAATGGTGATCTTGATAACTACTTGCTGTCACGAGACAGAGTTAGGAGGAATATAAGACCTCCTAGCAGGTTTGCACATGCTGATGTGGTTGCATATGCCTTACAAGTTGGGGATGTGCTTGAGTTGGATGAACCTGCTACATTTAAAGAGGCTATGAGAGTGGAATCCAAGGATAGCTGGCTGAAGGCTATGGATGATGAAATGGACTCTTTAAAGAGAAATAACACCTGGGTTCTGGTGGAGAGACCAAAGAAAAAGAGAGTAATTGGTTGTAAGTGGATTTATAAAAGGAAACCTGAGATACCTGGAGTGGAACCAGCTAGGTTCAAGGCTCGGGTAGTGGCAAAAGGGTACTCCCAGGTTGAAGGAATTGACTACAATGAGATTTTCTCACCTGTAGTCAAACATGTATCAATAAGGTTGATGCTATCTGCTGTTGCTACCTATGATTTAGAACTGGAGCAGCTTGATGTCAAGACTGCCTTCCTCCATGGCAACATTGATGAGCAAATCTATATGGAACAGCCTGAGGGCTTTGTAAAGAGGGGAACAGAAAACATGGTGTGCCTGCTCAAGAGATCATTATATGGTCTCAAACAGGCACCCAGACAATGGTATAAACGTTTTGATGATTTTGTTTTATCAAAAGGTTTTGTTAGAAGTAACTTTGATCATTGTGTCTATTTTAAAAATCTGCATGATGACTGTTACATTTATTTGTTGATATATGTGGATGATATGCTGATTGCATCTAAAAACTTAAGTGAAATAAATTCTGTTAAGAATATGCTTAAAAAGGAATTTGAAATGAAATTTCTTGGTCCAGCCAAAAGGATTCTTGGCATGGAAATTACAAGGACAAGGGGAGATAGACATCTATCTCTATCCCAGTCTGAGTATGTGAAGAAGGTTCTTAGAATCTTTGAGATGCATCAATCCAAGTCTGTCAACACTCCATTAGGTGCTCAATTTAAACTCAAAGCTGTCTCTGGAGAATTATCTCCTGAAGAGACAAAGTATATGTCATTAGTTCCCTATTCAAATGCTGTTGGCTGTCTAATGTATGCTATGATTGGCACAAGGCCAGACATAGCATATGGAGTTAGTATGATTAGCAGGTTTATGAGTAAACCTTGCAAAGAGCACTGGAGTGCAGTTAAATGGTTACTTAGATACTTAAATGGGTCTATTAACTGTTGCTTGAATTTTTCTGCATCTGATTCAAATAATTTTAATATTGTTGGATATTGTGACTCTGATTATGCTGCTGATTTAGATAAAAGAAGGTCACTAACTGGTTTTGTGTTTACTGTGGGAGGTAATGTGGTGAGCTGGAAATGCAATCTTCAGCACATTGTAGCATTATCAACAACAGAAGCTGAATATGTGGCATTGACTGAAGCTGTCAAAGAAGCCATATGGTTAAAAGGTATAGTAGGTGAGTTGGGTTTAGGTAAGAACCCACCAAAGGTAAATTGTGACTCACAAAGTGCAATACATCTTTCTAAAAATTCTGCATTCCATGAAAGAACAAAACATATAGATGTTAGGCTTCATTTCATTAGGGAGATAATAGCTAGTGAACATGTAATTGTTGAGAAAATTTCTGGCATTATTAATCCTGCTGACATCTTTACAAAGTCTGTACCTGTAAGCAAATTTAGAGATGCTCTAAGCTTGCTAAAAATTGAACCACCATGATCATGCATTGCATATGGGCCTATGGGTTAAACGCCTACACCAAATCTGGACTGCTCTTATTCTGTTAATTGTTTTAGAAATAGGTGGAGTTTTGTTATATGTATTTCATAAAACTTGTGGGCTTCTATTTTCTCACTAACCCCTTTGTGTTTGGCTTCTGGGCTTTTATCCATGTCACTGTGTTAGTGGGCCGAGTAATAGGCTGAAGCCCATTATCAGCAACACAAGCAAAACGGCGTCGTTTTGCCTTGTGAAGGCTGATGGTCTTTAACCATTACCTTGTGCCCTTTCACGTGCGTGTGTGGCTGCTCTCAGATCTGAAAATATCAAACTCTCTCAAAAGGGTTCTTTCGCTAGGGTTTCGATGTGTGAATCATTCTGCAAATATTGAGTGATTCAGTGGGTTATGGTTAATGGTGCTTTGAAGAAACTTGTTCATCTCAACAAGACGCTTCGATTGATCGGTGTATTTTTCCCGATTGATGCTCAAGGAGTTTGAAGATCAATCTTGTGTGGTAGATCGGTGAAGCTGATGTAGATCAGCTTGTAGATCTTGAAAAGGAACAACGATTCCTTTGCTGGTTGCAAGATTGGGAAGTTTTCTCTCCTTTACTACCTTGTTCTTTTTAATCTTAGCGTTCTGTGTTCAAGATTGTATTTCTTGTTGATCTGTTTACCTGATTTACTTTCTTCAAATGCTTTATAGTCATGTGTTACTGAGATTGTATGCTGTAAACTCTTCCTCTAACCCTATTCTGAATAAAGAGTAATCTCGGAGGGCGTTTAACCCTCTTTAGGCCCCAGGACGTAGGAAACTCACTGATACTGAGTTTCTGAACCTGTAAAATTCTCGTGTTATCTTCTTTATGCTTTCTTTTTGATTTATTGTCTTGCGAATTCTTTTATTATTTGTGAAATACGTTCCCAAAGTTACAACAGTGAGATTTTCTTTCTTATGCCCCAATTTTAAGTAATAGGCGTAGTTATGTAATCATGTACCCATCATACATTAGATGGTCTTCAAAACTAATCTAAGCCTTTTGGGGTTTGACTGTATTTGTTCTGATTGTAATTATTTTCGCCATATACATATAGACGGGTTGCTTTTTCATTTACTTTATTTCTTGGTAAATTTTTTCATTTACTTTTCTGAATCAAGCTTATTGGCCGTTGGTGAATAAATTGTTCACAACAATTCATAAATGGAGTTGCAACTTCTGAAATTGCACAAGAAATTGGAACTTTTTTAACGAGAGAGAAAGGAGTGAGACCCACTTGAAAAATAAAATAAAATAAGTGGCTGACACATACATTAGTGGATGAGCCGGAGCAGAAAATCATACAGTGCCAAATTTATTTTTATTTTTCTGAAAATAAAAGAAAAATGTTTTAATATCTATTCCTTAAAACAACTTTTTCTTTATGCAAAACTCAGTTTCTATCTCTTCAAGTGAGTCTCAATTTTATATATATTTTTATTATGATAATAATGAGCCAACTCGTTCAATATTTTTCTTTTATTACACTTAAACAAAAAGAAAATGAAGTACCTACCAAAGAAAGAAAAAATGAAGTGAAGACCATAATGGGTTGGCATGCTTCACTCTCTTACAATTGAGCCATGGAGGTTTTCGTCTTCATCTTGAATCACAAGCCCCATCCGAGCCATAAACTTTTCCTCCGTATCCGTCAGGAAATCTCTCTCCACCGACTTCGTTGCTCCTTTCGCCGGTGTCAGCAACACCTCATCCCATTCTCTGGCCACAAGCTCCGACCTTCGTGTCTCAACTCTGCTTCTAATGGGATCTCTGCCACCAGAATCTTGATCAAAGAGAACCTCCTCTTGACCACACATGTCAATCTCCCCTCGGTGGTCGTTGCCGACAGCTCCGAGATCCGGTTGTACAACGGTGTTCCTACAACTCTTATTCCTCAGAGGTACCCCATTTGAGGATATTGTCATGTTCCAGCACAACGGTGTTCCTGCAACGGTGTTGTACCACTCTTGTTCCTGCATCTAGTTTTCCTTTCTTCATTTCTTTCTTCTAGCGATTCTCTCTCCACCATGGTTACGCAGTGGATTTAGACATTTAGTTCTCCTTCCTCGTCGCTCAAATCAGAATCGGAACCTTCCTACTTGGGGATGCGGCGACGACGAGTTAGTTTTAAATCCAAGCCATTGCCTCTGACCATTTCTCTTGATTACCCCCTACCAGAATTATAGATACAATGGTTGATTTTTGAAAACCAAGCTAGCACCGGATGGTTTCAACGTGGCTCCACAACTGACATACATAAAAACGAGGGTGGTAGGAGAAGAGACTTTTCATACATCAGAAGTTTTTACCCCTTAATAAATATCTACTTATATTAAAGGGTCTCCAACTTCTCATGTTGTAGGAGAAGAAACTTTTCCTACAATGAATTAACAGTATGTATTACGAATAATACATAATTGTAATATTAAAGTTAGTTTTTTTCTCTCTCTTTCTCTCTCCATCTCGTAAGTAGACAGCCTCTGAGGAGAGAAAAAAAAATAGCTTTTAAAATTATTATGTACCACATGTAATATATAGTGTTAATTCATTGCAGGAGAAGAAAACTTCTCCAACTACATTATATTTCCCTATATTAAATCACTAATAATAAGCCTCTCAGACGAAGGTGCATGTAGTCAGGAATGCCATGACTTTCCTTCGCAACCATGTTGAGGCTAAACAAAACTTACTTAAAGCAGGACTCAATCAGAATAGCAAAGCCGAGATCCAAGTGAAATGGCTTCGCCCTGCACATGAGTGGATAAAGCTGAGTGTAGATGGTTCTAGCACCAAGAATGACAATGTTACAGGGTGTGGAGGTGTCTTCAGGGATGAAGAAGGAAGATGAAAGCTTGGTTTTCTAGAAACCTTGGTGCAAGCAATTCAGCCAAGGCTAAATTATGGGGAATCCTTGCTGGCCTCTTACTAGCGTGGGACCAGGGATTTAAAAAAATTCACCTAGAAAGTGATTCAGAAGTTGCTTTGGATTTCCTTCAGAAGGGTGTCCGATCCAACCACCCTCTATCTAATCTGAGTTTTAGGATCCAAGAGCTTATGAAGAGGAGCTGAGAACTTAAAGTTACTCATATCTATAGAGAAGGGAATAGTATTGCTGATTAATGGCTTGCATCCCAAGCTCATTTACATGGCTAGGAAACCAAAGTTTTCAAGGAAATTCCTAATGGCTGTAAAGATAGATTGTGTAGTGACTTTAGGGGTACTGTTAGCCCCAGATTTGTAACTCTTTAGTTTATCTGTCTTTTATTTCCTCTGTATTCAAAAAAATAAAAAATTACTAACAATAATTGAGACCAAGACTTCGACTGTTAATTGATTTCAATATCTGTAACCATCTTTCTTACCTTGTTGCCCAATGAAATATTATTATTGGTTAAAAATGAAGTTCATTCTGTTTTCATCTTCTTTTGTTTAAAATTGGATACAGCTGGGTCAGCTTTAGGCTTGAAAATGCCGGTCATAATTTTTTTTTTTTTGTATTCCAAAAAAAAAAAAAAAAACTTCATTCAAGTTACTAGGTTTTGTCTGGGTAATTTGTATTAAGTCATATGTTTAATTTTTATTAATATATCCCAAAAAAAGAAAAAGCTTCATTCATTACAATAATATAATTGTTATAAGAATTTTTTATTAATATGAAACGTGAAAGTTATATCTACATAGACTATTTATTCACCAAAAGTCGTAGTTGTTGATACGAAAAACACATTATTTAACAATCATTTTGTATTACAATGATATCACGAAGATAGTAACTTCATGCATATTACTAAATAAACTCCTCATGTTATTGCTCACAAATTTTATTTTATTTTTTATTTTTTTCTAATTGGGCACAGCATAAGTGCATAACCTTCTATTATTCTTAAAAGGAAACAACAAATTAAATGCCAACTGCTTAGGTACTCTTTTTACTTTAAAAGCAAATTCATAACTAGAAGCAGCCGAACTTTATTAAACCAAATTGTCCACATGTGATTTACGAATTCATGTCACGTAAATAGTCCATATATGTTAAAGATCATAAGGAAGGCGCTGATTATATTCTTTCCCTACTGGGGAAGCTTATTGAATTTGCGATGGCGGTACTCAGCGTATGTTTTCGTTGAAAATTTGGCGGGATTTTGATCGTTAACGAGCTGAGGAAGAGGTCCAATCACCGCCTCATGTGGAGGCACAGCGAATACCGCCCATGACATGCGCTTGCGCTCCTTGTTCACCAAGCTTCTGTGCAGAACACTCTTGTACTTCCCATTACTCAGCACCTATCACAAAAAAATATGCACCACAACGGCATCTTTTAATTATGGAAAAAAATGTGTAAAATGTGTATCTTTTAAGGATACAAAGTTTTTCACCAAAAAAAAAATACAAAGTTGTCTCATTTTAATTTCTAATTGAGAGAAAGAGATAAATCATGAAAGAAAGAGTGAACAATTTTTTTTAAAAGATATAGGTCTCGCCTCTTCATGAGAGTGAAAAGATATAAGATATGACATTTAGAACTCCACATCTTTTTCCCTTTAATTATTAGATTTAATAATATTGTACCCTGTTTTGTTCAGGGAGTTATTAATATTATTTGTTGGAGATATAATGTCTTGTGCCACATAAATTAATATGTGTCCTTTAATTTTATTATTGTAAAGAACCTTGGGATACACCACCCCAAAAGCTAGCTCAAAGGGTGATGAAGGCCTTTAAACTTTTTATTTCTTATATATATCTCAACACGCCCCCTCACACGAGAGCCTATTGGGCTTGAATAGTAGATGATGCAACAGGCTCAGCCGCCTACCTGTTCTAAGAGATTTCACAAGAGAACATTGGGGGACGGCGAGACTCTAATACCATGTAAAGAACATTGGGATACACCACCCCAAAAGCTAGCTCCTCACCGCCCCCACTTTCTTTCAAGTGGAATTTCTTTGTTCGCACAAGTAGGTGGGCCTGTGCATTGTCCACCCTTCAAGCCCAATGGGCTCTCGTGTGAGGGGGCGTGTTGAGATATATAAAACTATTAAAAAGCCTTCACCCACCAGCTTAAGCTTTTGGGTTGAATTGGTTAAGAGTCCACACATTTATTTATGGATTATATTTCTCTCATTTCAAAAAAATTAAAGGGGTCCACACATTTATTTATGGATATATATCTATGCTCTTCTCACATGAGAGGGCTAAAGTATATAAGCCCACATTGCACACATCACAAAATAGAGCCGGGCTATATAAGGAGGTAAAGCAATTTTCCATTTTCTTTATATGAGTTCAGTGTCATGTCTTTGACAATATATGGCTTTTGCCAAGATGAGAAAATATTTTCTTCATTGATATGACATGTGTCTTCGAGAACACAAGAACATATTTTCTTTTCCGTATGATTCCATGTTTTTTTTTAAGAAAAAAAAAAAAACATTCCATGTTTTCTCAACTGCTAAAAATGTGACATTAGTTACTTTACCTCAAGTTGGTCACCAACGTGGACAAAGAGTGCATTTTTCAAGTAGTTGACTGCGACCCAGTTATTGTCCTTCCAAACTTGGAGGCCCGGAACATCATTCGGGACAAGTAGAGTAAGGCCAGACATATCTGTGTGAGGCTCAACTCCTAATGCCAATTCTGGTTGTGGACACGGTGGATACATATTTATCTTCATTTCTAGTTCTATTTTTTCATCTCCCAAAGAGGACTTCAAAACCTTCCTCTCCAAGGCAAGCCCTTCGGACAGAAGCTCCAAAACCTTCTCTGTTACCCTTAAGACCTCCTTATTGTACTCTTCCGTTACTTCCCTGTCACACACAAAATAACGTAATTAAGTAAATCGTTTCGTGGGGCCTAACAGTTACACCTATCCATCACTAATATATGATAATTATTGAAGAGTTTCTACTTCGCAATTGTTACAAAAACCAATGCAAACAGAATCCCGAAATAAAAAAGAAGAAACTAAATTTAGTAACAAATTTACAATGCATATGTATGGATAAGATATTATGCACGAACCTATAGGAAGGAGGACATTTGGGCCACATGTCATAGTTAACCTTAGAAGGAGGAGCCATAATGTGAAAATAATAGTCAACCCACTCCACCTTTTCTTCGAGGTTCTTGGTCATCTTGGTCCCGTAACCCTCAAAGCTACCAGTGGAGGGGTCATTTGCGTATGCCTCTTTTTCCTTCTGAGGGAGGGAAAAGAATTCCTCACCCACTTCTTGCAACCGTTGGATGAGTGTTGGTGATATACCATGGTCGGTGATGACAAAGAATCCCCATTCGGAGGCAGCTTCAGTGACTTCCTTAACCAAAAGATGGTGTGGCTCATGAGACAGTGAGATTACAGGCACAGTGACACCCTCCACGGCTTTGGTATTCTCTGGGCGTTCATTGGCTGGGCGAATGAACTGTGCTGGAAGCTCCTTGAGTTGTTCGTTAAAAGCTAAGGTTTGTATTCTCTCAACTTCCATATCGTGGCAATGAATTGAGGTTTCCAAGCTCGAAGGCGAGGGGAATATGCAAATATGATTCATCATGAGGGGGCTATATATACAAAACCATGGTTTTTAACCAATGTTCCACCCACCATTCAACCATCTTACAGTCATCCTATATATGTTATAATGTTCTATATATCAAATATTTTTTTTGGTAGAGTATATCAATTATTTAACCATACAGTCAACCTCACCTTGCAGTCATCCTAATCTTAACTAAATCTATATATCAGCCATTCAACTGGGCCATTACTGATTTGGATGTTTCTGTATTCTATATATGTATAAATACATAGTAAATAAAAACTGATGACTTTAACTTAGAGTTACAAAGATAAAAAACGGATGGCTAATTAATATTTTTCTCTAATAACTTTTTTTAAGTTCTTTTATTTACAATAAATATTTTAAATTATAAGTATAATATTTAATTATTGATTACTTAATTAATTTTTTTATGTAAAACTAAAAAAATCTATTAAATAAAATTAATCAAATGTTACTTATGGATTTATTGAATATTTTAGCAAATGCAAATGGCTCTTTGTTTCCATCTACACTACATTGACGGTCAGTTTGTTTGGTATAATCTTGAAAATTGCTTTCTGCTTTTAAGAACTAAGTTCTTGTTTATATTAAGAAAAAACAAATATTGTTTTTAGATTTTTTATTTTTATAAATTATCTGTCTCATTTAAATCATTTACCAATAAGAATGGCAGTTGCTGACTTGCTGCCACCAGATTAAAGGTGGCAAAACAGATTCGAGATCCTGCAGACTGACTCGCCCCCGCCTGCCAAACGAAATTGAACGGGCCGAGTTTTTTAAGGCGCTATCCCGTCAATCCCTCTCTCTTTTTTGGTTAACTCCGTTTTGCCACCATGGGTGATCCAACGACTTGAGATCTAGTTCATGAAACGTGGCTTCGTTTTATTAGTTTGTTGTGTTACCTTTGACGTGGAGAGGGCGAGTGTTGTAGATTGCCCCACCTAGGGTGATAAAACAGGAGGCTTTTGGCTCGTGAAGGCTTGAAATCAGAGTTGGACTTCTACAAAACTCATTTAATAAAAAAAGTGTCAGCTCAAATTCAAAAGTTCAGTCCTAGCATCTTAATTTCACTTAGTATATTAATTTTTATTTTTATTTTATACTTTTTCATACTACTAGTAATAGCCCCATAGCCCACTCTCTCTCCTGAATCTATTTCACCCTATTTTATTAGTTAGGCTTTTTGAATAATTTTGTTCTATATTATGTTATTTGGATATATATTGAACTTGAATATTTATGGAACTTGAATATTTATGGAATTATAATTATAATTCATAACAGATTTGATAAGTTTGACTTAAACACAAACTTAACATTTTATGACCAAAGTTCGGCTCGAATCGACTCGTTAACCCATTGGAGGACTTCAAAACCCAAGACAACCATTAGTACTTGCAAAATTGCAATGTCACTTCTGCTGATGTGGCAGTTTTTTATTGGTTATGTATTTTCTTATTTACGTGGAAAAATTGAATCACCTCGACTATTATGGGATGGAGGAGAAATTTTTTTTTACCAAAAAATTACAATTAATGGGAATATGGTGAGAAAGTAAGTTTTCTAGTAGTTAAAAAAAAAATTGTTCAGGAAGCCGAAATATTATCGGAGAAATTGATTTAAATTTGTCTATATTTGATTGAAGATAAAATATTGTTGGAAAAATGAAATTTTTATTACCAAAATTTTCTAACCAACTTACTAAATAATATTACACAATAGAAGAGGGTATTTTCTCTTTTTTCAAAAACTTTTTAGCATTCTCTCCCTTTGATCCAATGATGAAAATAGTACATTTGAAGTGGTAAAAAATTCTTAATAAAAATATCCTTCCTCAAATATTATAGGAAAAATGAAGTAAAATTACGAAAACAACCCTTGACTAAATAATATTACACAACAGAAGATGGTCATTTTCGTCATCTACTTAGCGCTCCTTTTTCCATTTTGCAAGTGGTATTCTTAAATAGTATTTTTCATCACAATTTCAAAGAAACGAGAAATAATGGACAAATCAATTTATTGGATAAATTTTTTAAAAACTTATACCAAATACAAACAACTTGAAATACTATTCCAAAATATCTGGATATCTTAAAGAAAAAACTCCTACGAGACACCCCAACTAATCAAGTTTTTCTTACGATAAGGGTTCACATGACGAGGTAATTAAGAAGTTTTTGTTGTATATTATTAAGAGTTTATCATCTATTATTTAACATGATCACAAATTTTTTTTTACACACACAATATTTTATGTAATTGATAGATTGGCAAAATGAATCTCTATAACATAACACAATCACTTTTTCTACAACATAACTCTTATAAAACCTTATTATTAAATGATTTTTTATTAAATAGTGTTAAATAGCGGACTTGTCTTAGTGGTAATTGCGTTTATCAAAAAAGATTTTCCAGTAATCCCATTGAAATACTTGTACCAAACATACCCAGATAATTAAGAAGTTTTTGTTGTATATTATTAAATAATTTTTTTATTAAATAGCAGACTTGCAATGCTAGGCGGGCTTTTAGACAGGGTGGTAGATAGATTGACTTTTTCAATTTATTATATAAAACGGAAGAGAATGGGCTGGCTCGAGATGGGTTGATAATGAGAGAGTACGCCCGCTTTGCCAATCTCTATCGGACTGCGGTGTTATCAAATTTTCAAAACAAGTTTTTTTTCGTATTTTTTGTTTTGTAAAATAATTATAAAAAGATTATAGTTAATATATTTTTTTTCTTATTATCAAATTTTAATCGTTAATTTTTATAATCTGATAATTATAATTTATTAAAAATTAAATATAAATGTGATTTAAAAATTTATAATCATTAAATTGATAAATAAAATTTGATAATAAGAGAGGGAGAAAAATAATAATAAATATAATCTATTCTTATAAAAACAAGGGTTTTTATTTTAAAAAACAATGTTAACACAAAAAAAAAGAAAAAATTAAAAAATAAAAAATAAAAAATAAAAATACAATGAAACGGAATTGGTTAAAAATAAAAGAAGAAGAAGAAGGAAGAGTCAGGAAGCTATTAATACTGCGTTGAATTTGATCTCTTTCTTCAATTGAATCGCAGGTTGCAGCAATCGTCTGAAATGGCTTACGTTGAGCGAGGTATCTTCCTCTTATCTATTTAGCTCTTGAATTTCGTATCAACTTTTTTTTTTTTGGTTGCCGTTCAGGTTTAGGCTTCGGTTCAACTTTTTCCTCTTATCGTACGCTTGCATTGATTAATGTAATTTAACCTCTCGCTCTTATATTGGTTCTTTGAAATCCAATCTCATCTAATTATTGTTTTTGACGTATTCATTTTCAAGAGACGATCCCAAAATTCAGACATTTCTATGTTTCAATCCGCTACATACATACTAATTTTGGGATTATTACAGTATGATTCTTAAAACCTTATTTCTTCGAGTGCCTAATTCCTGTTTTTCGTTTATTACGTGAACGCCAATGGCTATGTTAATTTGATATCTACTGTTGAATCTGATCATTTTCTATGCACCTCTGCTCTGCACCATAATTGTGATTGTTTACCTGTTATTGCGTTTCATATTTGATGCATCGGTTTTAATACTTGTTGGGAATTCAGGATATAGATAACTGGGTGCCCCCACGGTTAACCCCTTTCCCTCTTCTCTTCCGTGTGTGTATGCATATGACATGCATGAGGATTGGTCTTACGGTGTGGTTATCAAGCCCCAATGGAATCATCTATCTATGCATGATACATCTACATATATGCATAAATAAATGCAAGGCCTGGCCCTTGGCTTCCAGTGTAAATATTCCACTGCACTGGATATGTTAATTGTTTGTTTCTTTTTTAATTTATATCAACCTTTTTTGATATATTAGATTTTAAGAATTATGCTGGTGATGTTTCTAGCTCATTGGATATGTCAAACAACACATTCATATTTACATTTTAAAACTAACTTGCCCTTGCTGTGGCAGAGGATTATCTTTTTATTTTTCATTAAATAAAACTCAGAGTACTTTCTTTCCAACGTTTTTGTCCCAGTATCTCCTGATTTTCCAATTTTACTGGTCAAACATCGATGTCTTTGCAAGATTTTGTCCATGCTTCAAGTCCTATAAGTAGTTCTGAAGTCACTTTATTCTGCATGAAACTTGCCCACATATTATCCTTAAGCATTTCTGACCTTATATACATCTCAAATCTCAATCTATATGGGGAGGATCTGCAGCATGCATTATCAGTGAAATTAGTATCTTGTTATCCAGATACTCTGACTTGTCTGATAATTAATATCTTCGTTTGGATTATTAGCAATATTGGTTATGTCACCATAACTGATGTTGCAAGCCACAATGAAGCACGCTTTGATCCTTATAACCTATATTTTGTCATTTATGTTCACTTGTGATGTCACTCTTTATCGGAAATAAAAACAATAATTTATAATTAGGAATAAAAGAATGGTTGCATCAGAAAGTGCGTACTATGACCCTCACCTACTCATTGTTGGATGGAAAATTTGGCTTGGCAATCTCACCTTGACCTGCAAGTACCCTTAAATACTCTCTTGTTTTTAGTAAGTATTAAATACTCTTTCTGCTGTTTCTGTTCTCAAAGGGTTGTGCCTGGACTATTTTTTCCTCGCAATCGAGTCCCTTCTTCTCATTAACTGATATAGCATCTCCTTAAGCACATAAATACTGGAAGTCTGGAACCTCACGAACAAGGCTGTAATCCATGATCACTGGTCCTCTTTCAATAACACCACCAAATCCTCTATATTTTCCTTGATAAGAGATCTGGTTGGTCGGACCAAAGTTGTAAGGAACCATGATGGGAATAGAGAAAAGAAAAGAATGGTTTTATTGCTTGACTGAAAATGAATAGAGCCAAAAAAAAAAAAAAAAATGTCTCTCGTAGGATTTCTCCTTCAGAAAGTGTTTTCCCTTTCACAACTGAGCACTTGCTCAATGCTTGGTTCAGTGATGATACAATTCCTGAATGATTCCCCTACCCTTGCTTTCCCCCATTTATTTATCCAACTAATTGCTTCTAACTAACTAACTTTTCTAACGATCAAATTACCTACTGTCTTCCCTTTATTCGTTGAAGCAAATAACCTTCTGTACTAACAAATTGAATAGTTAATTTTATTCTTGGTCTATTTTAATTTGTTTTATTTTTTTAATACTTCGATCGAAGGGCCGGCTTGGCTCAGTGGTAAGTATGCTTACCGTGATGTCCAAGGTCCCGGCTTCGACTCGGCCTCTCCGCAAAAGCGGGGGTAAGGCTTGACTCGTATGTCCTTCCCCAAACACTTACGAGTGGGTATTGAACTGGGTCGGCCCTTTTTTTAATACCTCGATCCCCCCTTTTAAGTGTTGTAAAAATAGAGAGATCTTGTCACTAGTTGTGATATTCTTCTATAAGATCCTCTTTCTGCTAGTGAAAGCTGCTTATCTGATTTTTGCGTGCTGCATGTCTGTTCAATCATGTATTCGTTTCAATTTTCCCTGCATTCTTGTTTTCTTTTCTACTATGGTTTTGTTGTGTGGTTAGTTTTACAGAAGATTTTGAAATTATGACAAATTTTAATACAACATCATCTCGCATCTTATGTTTACTTGATTAAACTAGGGCTACAAGCTAGACTGTTGTGGCTTAATAACTTCATATCTGGAATATCTTGCTTATATTTAATTTGCTGATATGATGCGTTCGAAAGATATATGTTGGCTATACTTCCTTTCTCGACATCACAAGGTGAAACGTGGCGTTTGATCTATACAGTTTCTAGCATATGTGATAAGTAGAAAAGAATTTGTTTTAGATTCTGACGTTTATGACCTGTGGTAGCAAAAAATACGTAATTGGGAGCTTGATGCAATTTCCTGCAGGTGTTGTTAAATCAAAGCGATCAATCTGGCGGCTCAAAACAATCACTGATTTTTTCTGGTCCATTGTTAACATCATAGGCGTGTTTTTTGCAACGATGTTTTCGGTATTATTTTATTTTTCTTGATATCTATTTAGCATTGAAATCGTATATCAAAAGGAAATTTATTGAATTCGAATTGATGTTTGTTCATGATGTGATCATCATCTCGTAGATGGAAAAGTCGGATGCCTACAGAAAAGGTTCTGGTTCTACTAAGAAATGGGATGGCGGCTCTCCTGGAGGTGGTCCCGGTGGTGGTGGTCCACCGGGCCCTCCTCGCCGCGGTCTCGACAATGTTCGTGGGCTAGATAGTGTCCGGGGACGTGACCATAGTAAGTTTATACTGTCTATGTGACACTATAATGTTGGTTATTTAGATCTCTTTTGCCTTTACAGTTCCCCTTTTCTCTCTCCTTTCTGGTAATCATTTATTTTTGGGTAAAGTATTTGAAGCAATCTTAAATTCTCTTGTTTTTAAAATTGGTATTTTCAATTTTAATTTCGTCTTGATTATTCTTTTAATTTTATCTATTATTATAGTTTTTTTTTTTTTTTTTGTTAACTTTAGGATTTTTTTTTGGGTAGATTGTTAACTTTAGAATCAATTTATTAACGATGACCATTAATTCATGTTTTTGAATGAAATTTTTTAATATTTTTATTGTATCTAGGAAAAGAAGATAATATTTTAAATTTTCTGTTTTCTGTTTTTTTTTTAATTTTAGAAATTTATAAAATATGATAATATTTTTTTATTAAAAATATAAGTAATTATGTAGATTTAATACACGGTTAAGATTTATCCATTATTTGTAAATTAATCAAAGTTAACAGAAGAGGTTGGTATAGCGGGAGTTAGAATTTAAAAGCTAATTAAAATAAAGTTAAAGGGGCTTATTTGCAAAATCATAAGTTTAGGGTGATTACGTATTTTTTATTTTATTTAATTAATTTATTTTCTCTCTTGGGTTCTTACTAATTCTGTCTCAATTGAACTTGCAGGTTCACTGCCTGCTTGTGGCTCCTGTTGTGGCTGAGTGCCAGACATTCTATTTGTGTATGCCTTTTACGAGTGTTAATGTGTATCTACCATTTGGTGTTGAACTGGTAATATATATATATATATATATATATATATATATATATATATATATATATAGGACTATGCGCATAAGTTAAAATAGCAAAAACTTGGAAGGTTGGCAGTAGCCCTTGTTTTCTTCACTCGGTTTTGGCTTAAAGGTTTTACTTGAAAGCAATCAAATTATCTTGATGATAATTAGTTTAGATAGGTGTAAGTTATATTCTTAAGTTAATTTTATTTCTATAAAATAGTTTTGATTTATTAAATATATAAGTCGTTTAAAATTATTCTTGCATCCAATAATCCGTCAGTCATATGTACTATTTTTATTATAAGCAACACTTAAATTAAGAAATAAATACAATGAATTTTGGCGCAAATGATGGGCTCGCTCCATCGGTCCAGACAATACAGCTAGAGCTAAACTTTTAAGAAGAGGTGGTTTTGGTGGTATATAGTGAAAAAATTTAGTTGAAAGATCAACCGAAATGGTTTTCAAATTTTAATTTAAAAATTGTTTCAATTTAGATTGAATTTAAATTTTATTAAAAAAAGGGATTATCTTTATTTATTTAATTTTTTTATTTCAAGGAAAATTAAATTAAATTCTGATTACAAATATATATTGTAAGATTAACAACTAATTTATTTATAATATAAAGTTATATTTTATTCTATAATCATCTATTTATTTAAATTTATATTTAACGTATTTTGATGAATCTTGTAAATTTTTACCATTTATTAATGTAATTTCACGATGCAACTTTTCCTTTTAATTCATTCCTACATTTTTCTATATTTATACTACATGTCTTGTTTCAATAAACTGTCTCATATCTGTACAGAATTTCAAATTAAAATTCATGTTATCATAATCAATGACCAATGACTATGGAAAAATAATTTATACCGTTCCGTGTAGAGTCTAACAGACAGCATAATGACTGTAAATTGGACAATTAGGGATTATATCCCACTATTAACTTGTTACCTAATAACATATAATTCCAAATCCAATGTACATAAACATAAATATGGCTAAGTGCTATTCAGATTACATCTACCGTGTACAGCACATAAACATTGAGATCATGTATCTATAATATACAAATACACATAGCCAAACACATGCCTATCAAAATGCATGATCATATGATTGATACACTAGTAAAAGATGTCTACGCATATATTTACAATAATTAAGTGCTCACTCCTGTTGAGTCCTCTATCCTCAGTACACTGGTCTTTTTTCCTTCGAAAGTTCTCCTACTGCTGATGTATCTGTAATTTAAATTACAGCCCCACGACAGGGTGAAGAATGAATCTCAATGAGACTCTGGGTTTATGGACTAATCTCTACTCATGAATTCACTTTTTATATGAAAGGTCAGATATAAAGCATATAATATTGTTGAAATATATTTGAATTCAAAATTGTATTGTTAGGCTGTTTGTAGTTTGTTAGACTAATGTATAGAGATTTGAATAGATGATTTAGTTACCTAGTTATCAGCAATTAGTTTTACTAGCCTATTGTATAAAAAGACCCCTCATTGAGGTAAAGAAATATCAAGCAAGAATGAATTCTTATGTATCTGTTTTGTAACATGGTACCAGAAGCCTTGGTTCTAAATAACTTTTGAAAAAAAAAAAATCCATTACTTTCCCTTTTCTTCCGTTTTATTTTTTCTTCTTCCATTTCCTTTTCTTCCGTTTTATTTTTTCTTCTTCCGTTTCAGCAATTAGTTCCCTTTCCGTTTTAACCCATTATTGTTCCCTTTTCTTCCGTTTTTCTTCCGTTTCAGCAATTAATTCCCTTTTCCGTTTTTTTTCTTCCAAAGCCCATTACTGTTCATCAAACCAACCATTCATTACAAATGGAAACACCCGAATCAAATCCCTCATCCCCACAATTGAATCCCTCATCCCCTGAACGAAACCCTGCCATCAGCAACCCATCACCCATAATCATCCATCAAGATTCATCGTCCTTCCCTGTTTCCATCATCCTAGATGAATCCAACTACCCCATATGGTCCCAACTGATGGACATGAGGATCGGCGCCAGAAACAAAACTGGTTTCCTCACCGGAACCAAATCGAAACCCCCCTTCACTGATCCTGCTTTCGACACTTGGGTCACGGAGAACAAGAAGGTTAAGAGTTGGCTCATTGATTCCATGAGTCCTTCCCTCATGCCTCGGTTTCTCCGTTTGGATACAGCATCAGAGATATGGGAGGCTTGCAAGCGTACCTACTATGACGGGTCTGACGAAACGGTGCTCTTCGAATTGAATCAAAAATCATTCACGATGGAGCAACAAGGGCGTCCGTTGGCCACATATTACAATGATCTTCTTGCAATTTTTCAAGAAATTGATCACCGCACGGCATCTCAGGCATCCACCGTCGATGGAGTTGTCCACCTTCATTCTGCCATGGTTCGCCTCAGAGTCCACATTTTTCTCAGTGGATTGGACTCCGAATTTGACAACCTCCGAGGAGAAATCCTTCGCAAGGAACCGAAGCTGCACTTGGAAGGATCGTATGCCTTTGTTCGCCGTGAAATAAATCAAAGGAACACCTTGGATTCTGCTCGTCCCTCCCCTGACTCCAATGCATTGCTGACTCGTCCTTCTGGTCCTTTGAAACCACGTAAGTCCTCTTTATCTTCCTCTGGAAAAATGCCTCAATTTACTTGCACTCACTGTGGGGCAAGTGGTCACTCCAAGCAACGATGTTTTGAGATCATTGGTTATCCCGAATGGTGGGATTTCAATAAGCAACCGCGCCGGAAAGCTCATGCCCCTGCCACCAGACCTGATGCTGCTGCTGCAACTGCTTCGGTTGTAATCCCTGCCTCACCTGCTGCTCACGTTGCACATCAGGGACATATTGGTAACACTCTTGCTTTATCTACATTTACTAGAAATCATACTTGGGTAATTGACACTGGTGCTTCAGATCATATGATTAGAGATTCTTCTGATTTACATAATTGTGAACCTTGCATTTTGCCTTGTATCTCCACAGCAAATGGGGAGACTTCTCCCATCACTGGCCAAGGATCCATTTCCTTATCGCCCCATTTATTCCTGGATTCTGTATTGGTGGTTCCCTCCTTAGAATTTAACCTCTTATCTGTTTCGCGAATTACTGCATCCTTGAACTGTACTGTTATTTTTTGGCCTGATTTTTGCTTGTTTCAGGACATCTCAACTCGGATGACAATTGGTTATGGTGTTAGATGTGGAAAGCTTTATTTTCTGGAATTGAATCATGTTTGTGTCTCCGCTGTCAAGTCTTTCAATACTACTGCTGTTAATAAAGCTTCTTCCTATATTTGGTTGTGGCATAATAGATTAGGACATCCATCTTTTACATATTTAGAAAAGTTGTTTCCCCAAATGTTTTCCCATTTGAATAAGGTTGATTTTAAATGTAACACATGTGAATTGGCCAAAAGCCATCGTGTCTCCTATCTTCCAAGTATAAATAAAAGCAGTATTCCATTTCAAGTGATTCATTCTGATGTTTGGGGTCCCTCTCGGGAACCGTCTTTATCTCTTGCACGATATTTTGTAACGTTTATTGATGAGTGTACTCGTATGACTTGGGTGTGTATTCTGAAAACCAAAAGTGAAGTTTTTAATGCTTTTAAACGCTTCCACTCTTTAATCCTCACTCAGTATAACTCTCATATTCAGATTCTACAAACAGATAACGGGACAGAATATACCAACCATACATTTACCTCCTTTTTGGTTGATAAAGGCATCAAACATCAAACATCATGTACGTATGCCCCGCAACAGAATGGTCTAGCTGAAAGGAAAAATAGGCACTTATTAGAAGTTGTTCGAGCTTCCCTCTTCGGAATGCATGTTCCCAAACGTTTTTGGGGAGAGGCAATCCTCTCTGCTGCCTATCTAATCAATAGAACACCTTCTAATGTCTTTGGTTTCAAAACCCCTCAACAAACACTTGAATCCTATTTTTCTATCCCGCATGTTTCAAATTTGGAACCACGAATCTTTGGATGTTGTGCCTATGTCCATACTCCTAAACCATTACATCACAAGTTGGACCCATGTGCTATTAAATGTGTCTTTGTTGGATATTCGGATTCCCAAAAAGGATACCGATGTTTTGATCCTATTCTCCATAAACTACATGTCACTTTGGATGTTACTTTTCATGAATGGAAGCCTTTTTTATCAGGGGGAGTACTAGATTCTTCTCCTCAGGGGGAGACACCTTATGAACCAATTGGAGGAGAAGTCTCTATAGATTTTAATTCTAACTCTGATACAACTGAAAACACTTTTGAGGCAATAGACAATATCATGCATTCAGAAACAGGAAGTCCACATCTAACTCCAAACACTGATTCATCATCAAGAGATGTTCCGGAACAACATCATACTCTTGAGCAACACCTTGATCCCAATCTTGACGTAAACTCTGAATCTGAACCACACTCCACTGAGGTAAATTCTGAACCTGAACCACCCATTCTTCCTTCTATACGGCATTCTATAAGATCAACCAAAGGAATTCCTAGGAAAGTCTATGAACCAGATTTACAAGCAAAGGCCAAATACCCTATTAACAATTATGTATCAACTCACAGGTTATCTAATTCATATGCTCTAACAGTAAATCAATTATCTACTGTATGCATTCCTAACAATGTACAGGAAGCACTTGAAGACCCCAGGTGGAAAGAAGCCTTGAACATTGAGTTAGAAGCTTTGCAGAAAAATTTAACATGGGAGCTTGTTCCTCTACCCGAAGGCAAGAGAACCATTGGTTGCAAATGGGTGTATACCGTAAAAGTGAAAGCTGATGGAAGCATTGACAGGTTTAAGGCACGGTTAGTAGCCAAGGGATTCAACCAAAAATATGGCATTGACTACCAAGACACGTTCGCACCTGTAGCCAAGCTGAATACAATCCGAATTCTTCTTTCTCTTGCAGCAAATAGGGATTGACCACTCAAACAATTTGATGTGAAGAACGCCTTTCTAAATGGAGATCTCAAGGAAGAAGTGTATATGGATGCACCACCTGGTGTTAAGACACAATCCAACCCCATAACAAAGGTATGCAAGTTAAAAAAGGCATTGTATGGTCTTAAACAGTCTCTAAGAGCATGGTTTGGGAGATTTTCATCAGCTATGAAGAAATTCGGGTATAATCAAAGTAATGCTGACCATACCTTATTTATAAAGAGACAAAGAGGAAAAATCACTGCTCTAATTGTGTATGTGGATGATATGGTGATTACTGGAGATGATTTAGAAGAAATAAAAAAAATTAGAAGAATGCTTGAGCACTGAATTTGAAATGAAAAGCCTGGGAGAGCTCAAATACTTTCTAGGAATTGAGATCTCAAGATCAAAACAGGGGATTTCTCTCTCTCAAAGAAAGTACATCCTAGATCTATTAACAGAAACCATAACGTTAGATTGCAAGCCATCTGAAACTCCTATGGAAATGAATCACAGGCTTGGAATATATCCTGATCAAATAGCTACTGATATTGGGAGATACCAGAGATTAGTGGGAAGACTTATCTATTTGTCTCACACTCGTCTTGATATTGCTTATGCAGTAAGTGTGGTAAGTAGGTTTATGCATTCCCCAAGTGTTGATCATATGGATGCGGTGTTGCGCATTCTGAAATATTTAAAAGGAACTGTTGGAAGAGGATTATTGTTCAGAAAAAATAGCACATCTCACATTGAAGGATTTTGTGATTCGGATTGGGCAGGAGATAAGACGACTAGGCAATCAACATTAGGGTATTTTACATTTGTGGAAGGTAATTTGGTTACTTGGAAGAGTAAGAAATAAAAAGTGGTTGCTAGATCAAGTGCAGAAGCTGAATACAGAGGAATGGCACAAGGAGTATGCGAGTTACTTTGGATAAAAAGAACTCTACAAGATCTAGGTTTGTTTCAAGATCAACCTATGAACCTTCACTGTGACAACAAGGCTGCCATACAAATTGCGCATAATCCCATTCAACACGATAGGACCAAACATGTTGAAATTGACAGGCATTTTATAAAGGAAAAGCTTGATGAAGATATAATCCGCTTCCCATTTATTAAGTCTGAAAAATAACTTGCTGATGTTCTTACCAAAGCCGGACCTGCAAAAATATTTCAAGAAGCAATAGACAAGTTGGGCATGATTGATATCTTTGCACCAACTTGAGGGGGAGTATTGAAATATATTTGAATTCAAAATTGTATTGTTAGGCTGTTTGTAGTTTGTTAGACTAATGTATAGAGATTTGAATAGATGAATTAGTTACCTAGTTATCAGCAATTAGTTTTACTAACCTATTGTATAAAAAGACCCCTCATTGAGGTAAAGAAATATCAAGAAAGAATGAATTCTTATGTATCTGTTTTGTAACAAATATAACATGCAATCCTATCAATTTATGTCACTGAATTAATAGAGAAGCATTATACTTCCCTACTTGGTGATAAAACGGAAGATTTATATTTCCCTGTCCGATGATAACATGGAAGATTTGTACTTACTCACTGATAATGATACTGATGATAACTATTAACTAATATTTATAGCTAATATTAGCTTTTATGTACAAAAAGGGCAACTTTGTGATATAAATTATAAAGCTTATATCCTTTGGGCATTAATTTAGGGAAGGTTATAGGAATCAACCTTACCTTACATATTTAATAGGTAAGTTATATGAAATAAATCTGTAACTTTTGAGTCACAAGACAACAAATATTAACTGTTATGGCAAGGCTCCTTTTCATTAATTTTTTTGTAGAAATATAAAAAAAATAAATTAAAAGTCTATAAAGATGATAGTTCCTGGTAATTGTAAAATAATAACCCATCCTTTTTAATAATTTTGAGTTATATTTAAAGTAATTTACTGTGTTATATTATTCTTTTTATTCGAATATAAACTGTATTTTTTTTAGTATAATTTCCTTTTTTGATGGTATCGTTATAGTGGTTGTTATTGTAACTTCCCCTCCAACGCGGTTGGTGGTGCATTTATAGAAACGCTTATAAAAATGCTGAAGTCAATATGTGAAATTGTGAGTTAGATCTAATTTCCTTTGTATTCAAAAAAAAAAATAAAAAAAAAATTGTGAATTAGAGTGGAGAACAAAAAAGTAGGCTTAAAAGATGCGTACATAAAAGCCCGAGTCTTTGGATTGTTTTTCTGATTTTTTTAATTTTCAAATTTATTTATGTTAGTATTTGGATAAATATAAACTCGCTAGTCGGGTTGAGTGGTTTTTTTTTTTTTTTTTTTAGTATTTGGATAAATATAAACGAGATGAAATTATACCTTTTGTGACCATATATATGCCGCACTTTGCTTCATGAAGGGTATTGCTTATGTTAAAAGCCCAGATGAAATGACTGAATCAATGGTCCATGCGCACTAAATAAATATAAGATTAAGTATATGGTCAAGAATTAACCAGCCTTTCCCATTTCAGTTCTTTGTCGTCCTAGAATATACTAATGTCCTCTTCAGTGGCATTTGCAAGCATGGACACATGCACCACCATCAACATGCATCATTCCAATTGGAAGCACGTCAGGAGCTACACAAAAGATAATTGGTTCCATAAGTCATGTCTCTCTTTTGATTTTTGACTAGTTAATGGAATTCTGAGACCCCACTAACGTTTGCCTTTCTGCAACTGTCCGTATGGATTTTTTCGGTATAGTGACATTTATATCAACACCGACACGGGATATGAAATATGATATGATATTTTGATATAATAATTTTAAAAAATAGTATATTTTAATATATTAGAACACGTTTTGATATTAAATAATATTTTTAAATTATATAGAATATATATTATATTTAATATTCAATAATTTAACAAAAAGTGAAATCAAACTTATAATACCCATCATTTTACAAAGAAATATAAGATGTAAATATTTATTATTATGTTTTCAAATTGAAAATTTCTTATACACTACAATGAGATTTATTTGATATCTTTTTTTATTATTATTATATCAGTTTGGTAAAATATCAATCATTTTTTTCATGATATATAATAAAATTTCGAATATTATAAATTTAGTAATATATCAGAGTGTCTAGCAATGTTGGAAAATATTGGATATGACACTTCAAAATTTCTTAAATGTCGGTACTACATACATGTAGTGATCATTATCGATATCAACCAAATGCATCTTCTTAACAACCAAAATGGCATTTGCTTCTTCTATATATATTATGAGAATTAATTTTCTCATTTTATATCAGAAAATTTTTTCATGCTGCATTTGAAATACATGAGTGGGGTCCACAAAAAGATAAGAAGACTAAAAAATTAAAATAGGACCCACTCATGTATAATGAATATAGCATGAGAAAAAATATTCATGAAAAATGAGAAATTTTTTTCCTATATATTATATGGATAAATTCAGCTGAAAGCAACAAACAATAAAAATTGTCCAAATATTGAAGGACACTGACAAAAAAAATAATGAAATAAAAAGCACATGATATTATAAACTACTACAAGAGTTGCTTTTAGAGAACATACTTTTCAGACACACATTTATTCATGATAATATATTTTACGTTGCATGAAATAATTTAATGTACAAAAAAATGAATGATAGTCACTAAGAAAAAGAGAGATACACCCAATGTAGCAAAAAAAAAAAAAAAAGAGATATACCCATATTTTGTATATTTATAAAATAATTTTATCTCATACAATATTAGAAATATACATATATGGGATCAATATATACCGATATAAGAATAATAAGTCTTCCATCAAATTTTAATCGTTGAATTTTCCATGTATCTAATGAATATAATTTATTAATAATTAATAATTAATTAATGAGTGTGACCAAATAAATCACGACCGATAGATTCACAGAAATCAATACTTAATTTATTATTTTTATACGGGTATATAAGTTGATCTCGCCCGATATATATATATATATATATGAAAGTATTAAAGGCAAAGAATCATAACCATACAAAAGATGAAAGTATTAAATGTCGGGAATAATAACCGTACATCTATTGTCATTGTACGTAAAGCGGTTGCATAAATAAATATATATATATATATATATATGTGTGTGTGTGTGTAGGATCCTTTGACACCAGTGTCAAATTCGAAGTTTGACACCTCATCTGAGAGCCGTTAGATCAAAAAAGATCAACGATTCTGATTTTTAAGTATGAGACACCATTGATATTTTTTGATCAAACGGCTCTCAGATGAGGTGTCAAACTTTAAATTTGACACTAGTGTCAAATGATCCTACCTTATATATATATATATATATATATACACAGATCGCCTTCTCCCAAAGGGCATCTGTGATGAGATAGAAAGAATTCAAAGGAGTTTTATTTGGGGAGACACTGATAATCATAAGAATCACCATGCGGTAAGGTGGGAGCAGCTCCAGATGGACAAAAAGCAAGGTGGTTTGGGGATCATCAATCTTAGAAAGCAAAATGAAGCTTTCCTGCAAAAATGTGCCTGGAAGTTAATTCAATCCCCTGACCACCTGTGGGCTCAAGTGCTAGTGGCTAAATATGGCAAAAATAAAGAGTTGTTAAAGGAGGTATCTTCTAAGTAACATCTCTTGGCAGATTGGTAATGGGAAGAAGGTTGATTTCTGGAAGGATGATTGGGCTGGTCTCAACACTAGCTTAATTTCGTTAGCAATTGTTCCTCCTTCAGCTGAGACTGTTGATCTCAAAATAAACCATAATTCTTTCTCTTCAGGAGAGGGATGGAATACGCACTTTCCCTAAACCATTTTAATGAAAGTGTAGTAAACCAGATTATGGCTATTCCTCATCCTGATGGGGAAGCAGGAGAGGATTGTGTTAGCTGGAGAAATTTGCTTCCAGGTCAGTCTATAGTTAAATCGGCTTATAGAAATCTGACCTGTTCTAACTCCCTCTCTAGTGATAGCTGCTGGGACCGGATATGGAGTTGAAAAGGGAAAGAGAGAGTTAAGCTTCTTTTGTGGAAAATGCTCCATGGTAGGATGCTAACTAAAGACTATATCAGCAAATGGAGTGATTCCTCTAATAGCTGCCCCTCTTGTCCTGACCTAGCGGAGACCCTGCTCCATGCTTTCAGAGACTGTAATAAAGCTAAAAAGGTCTGGCTAATACCTTTGTTGCATCCTCTTCCTCTTGGTTTTTTCACCTCAAGTTGTTCCAAAGAGTGGATTTTCCTCAATTTGAATATAAAGAATACCCATGCCAAGGACCGGAGGGACTTTTTCTTTACCGTTTGTAATTTCTTATGGTATTGGAGAAATAAAGAGCTTCATGAAGGCTTTGTAAAGAGACCTGAAGACCCTTCTCCTTGTATTGCTGAATCAATTGGAGAGTTAAGGTGCTGTAACAGAAAATGGTTAACAAAAGTTGATCCTATATACCCCCATCAGATCCTCCCCTGCCTGGATTGCTCCAACTCAAGGTTATTTAAAATTAAATGTTGATGGTGCAGTTTCTAATGAGAGAGCTGCATGTGGGGGATTATTGAGAGACTGGGAGGGGAATTGGGTTTCTGGTTTCTCTGTCTTTATTGGTTCCTGTTCCCCTTTGCAAGCTGAACTCTGGGCTATTTTACATGGGTTGGAGTTTGCTTGGAAATCTGGTTGGAAGAAAATTATTCTTGAATCAGATTCTGCTCAAGCCATTGGCCTTCTTACCATGACTGGTAATGACACTCGAAAGCTACCTCTGGTAACTAAGATTCGAGCTGCTATCAATAAGGATTGGTCTGTCTTGTTGAAGCATATTTCTAGGACCTGTAATCATTGTGCGGACTGGCTAGCGAAGAAAGCAATGGATGATCCTTTTGGTTTATCCACTATTACATCCCCTCACGGTGAGCTACTTAATCTTCTTACTGCTGATATGCTGGATCCGGGAGTCATCCCTCCAGCTGCAAGATGCTGAGTTTGTTTCTTCTGAGTCGATGGTTTTTAGTTTTCTTTCTGTCTTGCTTTTTCCTGTTATTGTTTGTTTTCTTTTGTTTCGTTTTGTCTGTTTCGTGGGGCAATGCCCCATGTATTTACCAAAAAAAAATGTGGAATATATAGTATAAATTCAAAAATCGCCACACGTGAAATTTGAGGGGTATGCTATTTTTTTTTAATTTCCCTTTTAAATTTGTAATACAATTGTTTACCCAGATTCGATTTCAACAACTGATTAATTTTTAACAACTTTAATCAGTTGATTTATGTATTTGGTGGTGGGTATGTTCTATGAAGCACCACCACTTAAAATTCCTCACGTGTCGTGTCTGACACTTCTCGACACTCCATTACTCGTTGGCAAATATTCAAAGATTACGATGCATTATATTTTGAGTTCCAACAATTAGATTCGTTAGATTAATGATTACGATTTTATTGAGTTTAATATAAATATTTAGTATATCTCATGTCTCTTGGCAAAATTGATGGATATTATAAGTTTAGCTTTATTTTTTTGTTAAATTATTTAATACTAAATATAATATACACTAAATAAATTTAAAAAAATTATATAACATCAAAACGTGACCTAATGTGTCAAAATTTAACATTTTTTAGAATTAACGTGTCAGAGTATTTGTGGGAACTATTGGATTTATGCGGAAGCGGTTTAGGACCTAGTACATTGGTATGTTTACCGAATCATCCTCGTTTCTCAATTACCTCTTGGTGCGCAGGTCTCGTGTAGAATCTTCCCTTATATGATTCCTCTTCTCGAACAGCTCACCTCAGCGCCGCAACACGAACAACCTACTTGAAGTTGGACTGTGGCAGATCTTCCAGACTATGTCTCAAGGGAAAACGGGAAGTGTGTGGGCACTCTCTCACTTTCAGGAAGATGACTTTACCTCAGCCTCTGCAACCACCAAGTGAAGACTAGAGAGGCTCATGACTATAAGTGTATAATATATATATAGGTTCCAAGAAACCCTAACCCTAAGCAGAATGGACTTTAGATTTCTTGGACTTTTTTTACACACTAGGCCCTATTGGGCTTTGGTGAAAGAGCAAAACCCAACATATCGTGTCGTTTCTCATGTCCCATGTTGATGTCAACGCAACATAGGGTATGTTATCTTTTATACCATTTCTATTATATTATTCTTACACCAACTTTTTTCAGATAATTATAACAAGAGACAGATATTTTGTTAATGAGTTTTCGTTTTGTCCTTTAACATAACACAAGAAAGTTTCCTACACACACAATATTTTGTGGGGCCCACACTTTTTAAAACAAAAATAAATAAATAAAAATTAAGGCACGCAAAACGAATAAAATTACACAATCACTTTTCCTACAACATAACTCTCATAAAACCCTTTGTTAATACACATCTTTCTTTTTTTCTTTTTTCAAACAAGTACATGTGTATGACAACAATGTAGCACCGATACTGACACGAGACACGTGACACGATACGACACGACACTCCGACACATTAATTCTAAAAAATGTTAGATTTCGACACGTTATGACACGTTTTGATATTAAATAGTATTTTTAATTTATGTAATGTATATTATATTCAATATGCAATAATTTAACAAAAAAAAATGAATCTAAACTTATAATATTCATAAATTTTGCAAAGAAACAAAACATATCCCAATAAATATTAAACTCAATAAAATGATAAGCGTAATCTAATGAATCTAATTGTTGAATCTAATTCAGCGCAACGCAATCATCTTTGAACTTTTTTTTGAATTTCTATAACGCGGTTGGAGTGTCGGAGTGTCGTGTCGGAAAGTGTCGGACACGACACGTCAGAATGTTTGAAGTGTCGGTACTTCATAGTATGACAAAGGGTAGAAAAATAATACGCTGTTAACAATCCTTTTCCTAATACTCCTTCCGTTCTCTTAATTAATTTTTCTGGAAAAGTGTACTTATTTCTTTCTTTTGATTTGTATTTTTATAAAATTAACGATATATGTTTTCTTTTTTCTTTTTGGTATGCATATGTTTTCTTAACTCTATCCTTATATTTTTTATATGTCTTTTTATAAAATTTAAAATATTAAAAAAAAATTATTTTCAGTTATGATTAAAATTATTTAGTAATATTTTAACTCCCATGCAACAACTGAAAAGACAAATTTAAAACAAGTGCTTGAATTGGCTTGGTCTAGGGCCGGCATGAAAAATGATTGATTCAAGTAATGTTATTGCGGTGTTTATCAAATACGGTGATACTATTCCTGAGTTTTATTTGATGACTCAGATATGAATACGGTTACACAGTGACTAATAATTCATCTTAATCATGTCCACAGAGAAGAAAACTAATACGCTGATTGATTGGCTAATTTCTCTTTTTGATCGCTCACATTATGATTCTCTCATTTGTCTCCATTCACCCCCTCGTGATCACTTTATATATATATATATATTGTTGTGGGCTTCTTAACCAGCAGTGTTTCTTGATTTGCTTGTTTTCTTTCTTTCCTTTGGTTGGAGGGTTTGTTACTACTAAATAACTATCAATATCAATATTACCGTTACATTGATTATATTACGGTTATATTTATTTTCACACATTTTAAAACAAATTTAATACTTTATATTTATTTTCATCTTTGCAAAACGAATCTACCATATTTACACTTTCACTTTAAATATAAAACATAAACATAAAATAAATATATATATATATATATATATATATATATATATTTTTGTGAAAGATCACTTTACATATTAGTTATAGGCTTATAGCTGATATGACTGTTGTGGGCTTCTTAACAAGCACTGTTTCTTGGTTATAATTTATTGCAAATTAATAATTAATAAATATGATCCTTTAAATTATAAGGTTTTCACCCGTTAACCTCACCAAAAAAAGTAAATAAATAAATAAATAAATAAAAGAATAGTGGAAAATTAAATGAACAGTGGAAAATTTGAAACGGTTGATGAAGAGGTGGCGAAGAGAACTCAAAAAGTTCATCACCGAGATTCATGCACACAATAACAGTTGGGGAAGATGCCCGAAATTGACCCACGAAGACGCGCGCATATCGCACGTGTCAACAAGGAAGTGCAAGCGTGTGCATTTATGACAGTACCAAAGTAGAGGGGGTGAAGTGGGAAACAAACAAACACTTTGGGCTCTGAAATGTGCATAAATATCCCCTCTGCTTTCATCTCAAAGGCCAACACCCTCTTTTATTTCTCTATCTCTATTTCACTCACACTGTCTTAATCTTAATTAAGTGAATTCATATATAACCCGTTTCACACACTTTGTTGAGGTGACAAGTGTGGACCACTAGTACTAACTAATTATTACATAACAATGAAGGATATGTGCAATGCAATGCAGGGGTTGAAGCCAACGCTGCTAATGGTGGTGGTGCAGATATCATTTGCTGCTATGAATGTGCTCTACAAGCTTGCCGTAAACGATGGCTTCAACTTGAGGATTGTTGTTGCGTACCGCTTTATATTCGCAACTGCTTTCATAGCTCCACTTGCTCTCATTGTTGAAAGGTTAATTCATTCTTTAATTAATAATAGATCAAGAGAGTCAACTTGCATGCAAAATGCTCCTTATTTAAATCTTCTTTGATCATCTTTTACATATAATTTGATCATGTGCTATCTCTTTTTTTATGATTTTAATTAAGATGCTTTTATTATGATTCTTTATAGCTAATTAAGAAACACAAATAATATGCCATCCGCAACAATTTCCTCCTGAATATTTCTTTCTTTCATATGTGAGATTAATACATGGCATGCAGAGACTAAATTAAGAATGAATTCTTTCTAAGGCTTTTGAAGATAAAGATAATTACGATCAGTTTATAGTCAATGGAGAATGATTGCTTTAATTTCTATTTGATTTTCCAAAGCTTTTGAAGTGTTAATGGGTACTGCTATTTGAGCAGTTGGAGGAGTTATTGAACCCACTTGTGTGTGTGCATTTATATAGAGGATTATTTGAGAACGCTCCTTAATTTGAAGAGCATGAATTTTTACCCCTAGTTGAAAAAACAGGAGAAACAATAGCAATAGCAATAGTAATAGTAATAGTAAAACGCCCCAATTTGAGTAAAGAAAATAGTATATAAACACCAAAAAGAAGAGAGAGATCAAACTAATATGCTTTTAATTTGTTGTTGATGATTGGCAGAAAGAAGAGGGCAAAAATGACATGGACGATACTGTTTCAGTCATTTCTGAGCGGATTATTTGGGTATGTAATGTCTTGTAATCTTGTTAATTTATTGATATGCTCCGTCAAATTATCGTTTGAATTAATGGTGCTCTTCTTTCAGTTTAGCTTAATTAGATCACCGAAACAAATGTCAAGTTTGCAAAAAGAGGTACGAAGTGAATAGAGAGAGGCCAATTGTGCTGTCCACGTGGATTCCTAATTAATTAATCATGCGTGACTCTTTCTCCACCATCAATTTGTATTTGTACCTATATTTACGTGACCTGCTTTCTAGCTAGACTGCACCATTCCTGTTCTGGAGTTCCAAAATCAAACCATATTTGCCTTGCCTGTGTCTCAGAGCTCAATTCAATAATCCTACATGGATACTTGATAAAAATTAAATTTAAGTAAAATTATTTTTATTTCTATAGTGATACAGTTTATTATCTCGAGAGGACTCAAATTTCTAAGTATATTCTTTTCAAGTAATTATATATATTATTATTTAATATTTTTTAATTTTTAATTTTCAATTTATATTTAATTATGCCTTTTCTTATAATTTTAATATTTTTAAAAAACTTAATGGTTATTTTGTATTTTACCTAAATTGATAAATAACTATTTTCAATTTCTCTCCTCCTTTATCTATCTTTTTCTCTCACTTAAAATGATACAACTTTTTTTTGATAAACAAATGATACAACTTTACATCCTTTAAAATGATACATTTTTTCCCTTATTTTATATTTTACCTAATTTGATAAATCACTATCAATTTTGTCTCATGTAACATAAAAAAGTGGGTGAAACCCATTAAAAAAAAGAGAGAAAGGAAAAAGGCGAGTCTCACCCATTTTTGTGTGTGTGCAAAATTATGTCAAACAAAATTATGTCTAAAATTTATTGTCACTTTTTAGTTTATAGATAAATTAATTTTGTTGCCCAAAATGTATTGTCACTTTTTTTTTTTTTATTAATTGAAAGTATTGTCACTTTTTAGTTTATAGATAAACTAATTTTGTTGCCCAAATAGTATATATATAATTAATTTTATTGAGATAAGTTATTCTATCTATTTCTTTTTAATGCATATCTTACCTACCACTCTCTAATTAGATCAAAATCTCGGCTAACATTTATCATTTTTTCACCTTTTAAGATTCTAATATAACCGTGTTGTTGGAGATTGACAATCTAAGAGTGTTAGGGAGTGATAGACGTGAAAAAGAGTTAGGTAAAATAGTTTATCTCAATTTTATTTTATTTTTATTTTTGTTAACGTGGAGCGTGTTCTAGTTTTTTTTTATTTTTTTATATCGTGTTCTAGTTTTTAATTAGTGACAATCGGATGCTTTCATGTAATAAACAAAATCAGTGCGGTAAACTGTAAAGAATAATCCTAATCCATTCGTTTATTCTGATTTTCGTGGATTTGTTTTCCTTGTTTTTTTTTAAAAAAATGTTGATGAGTTTGCTTCTTCTTTTTTTGTGTGAGGAATATTTCTACCACCAAAAATAACTAAAATCTTGTCTGGATATAAGGGTATTTATTAGATGGAATAAAGTAAAAAAGATAAGTCGTAATTCCAAAAGTCAATAACTGGCAAAATAAATTCAGCTGATCTCTAGCACTTTTATTTTGTTTTTATTAGTGATATTGAATTAACCTTGTCATAATTAACTTGTCTTTAACGACGAGATAGATATGTTCCTTATAATTGACTATCATTTAATTTAAAGTGACGAAGAACTAGGCTTTGATTTAATATGCAGAGGAGTATTATCTCAAAACCTCTACTTAGAGGCCTTGCTTTTAACTTCTGCAACGTTTGCATCCGCCATGTCCAATCTTACACCAGCCATTACCTTTATCATGGCCGTTTCCTTTGGGTAAGTAATTAAGCCTCACTTTTACTTAAAATTTTTTTCCAGATTCTATTCATTCTATTTCTCTCTCTGTTTCTATCAATTAGAAAATTAAATGGACTGCCTGTATTCCAAGTATTAATTAAATGGCTTCCAGAAAATTTCCCTTTTTTTGTGGGATCCATTTCAACCTTATTTTTAATAACTAATACACGATAACAAAAATAAATAAATATTGAATGAAAATAATAATGTGTTTTTTATGATTTAACATTGTATTTAGTTTGGAAAGATTAAATTTGAGAACAAAAGCAGGGAAGGCCAAGATACTGGGCACACTAACAGGAATTGGTGGGGCAATGGTACTGACTTTCGTTAAAGGTGTGGAAATCAAGATGGGGTCCTTCCACGTAAACCATTTGCATCACCAAGACGGTGCGTATCATCACGCTAGTGCTGGTACAGCTAAGACCATCTTGGGTGCTCTATTCGTCGTGGCCAGTGGCATCTCTTATTCTTTGTGGCTCATCATTCAGGTTAGTTAATTTGGTTTTGTAAACAATCATTTCGGTCCTATTGAACCTATAAATATATCTCAAAGGGTATGCACTTAGAGATATCTTAGAGATATATATCTTAATTGATTTATAGCTAAGATATGGGTGTGTGTGCAGTGTTGGCAGTAATAATAAATAGGTCAAAAATGTGTACATGAATTTTTAGCCTCTTCTTTATAAGGATTACCTTTATAAGTTTGAGCATCTCTCAGTTGATATAAAATCTACCTTGATTGATGGAGATAGGGATCTTATCCTTAATCCTCTCTGGATTGTATGTTTGCCATATCCCTATCCAATATTGTTAATAATAGAATTGTTAGGATATCTTTTACCAAAAAAAAAAAAGAATTGTTAGGATATAGATCTATTCCATAACACAACGTATTAATTTTGTATTAATTGCTTTATGTTTTTGCTTGCCTAGCTTCTGATATTATTATAACATTAATATATATTCAATATTATTCACCTATATATATATATATATATATATATATATATATATATATATATATATATATTATTGGTTTGAATTGATTTTGGAATATCATGGCACAGGCAAAGATGAGTAAAACTTACCCGAATCATTACTCAAGCACGGCGTTGATGTCTCTATGGGGATCACTGTTATCAACTGTGTTTGCTCTTTGCCTTGAGAGGGATTGGAATCAGTGGAGGTTGGGTTGGAATGTTAGGCTTCTAACTGTAGCTTTTTCGGTATGCTATTCGCTTAATAATAATAACACATGCACGGGCTTTGAGCTATCATTAATTTTATATATGACTAAATAATTCTATACACTATTATAATTTCACACTTCTTTATTTTGCTTTTCCATATATTTAATAGTGGAAAACATTTTCTCATGTTGAATGAGAATTCAATTATCATGTTGAGCCCACCACCAGTTGAGTTAGAACATGAGAATTGAATTCTCATGCAACATGAGAAAATCAAATCTCATTTAATAATGATAAGAAGTATAGGTAATATATATGCATTAATTAAAATGTATGTTTTTCTTTTGTAAGTATAATATATGGGTTTTATAAGAGTTATGTTGTAGGAAAAGTGATTGTGAAGTTATAGAGATTCGTTTTACGTGGCAGAGTTTTTTTTTTTGCTGCGGGCCCCACAAAATGTTGTGTGTGTAGGAAATTTTTTGTGGTCATGTTAAATGATAGATGATAAACCCATAATATATATAATAGAGATAATGTGAAAATATCATCATTGATTATATATTATTCTTGTGTAGCTAATAAAGAGAAATCACGTGAATTGACTTGTGTAGGGTATAGTGGTTTCTGGAGTGATGGGGGCAGTGATTTCATGGTGTATACTCATGAGAGGCCCATTGTTTGCCTCTGCTTTTAGCCCTCTAGTGCTTGTGATTGTGGCCTTGGCTGGTTCTATGATGTTGAACGAGCAGCTATATCTCGGATGGTATATCTTCCTTTTTTATTATTTTCATAGTAGTAATTAATCATCCTAATTGTACAGAACATTGGGATACACCACCTCAAAAGCTAGCTCAAAGGGTGGAAGTGCCCAAGGCCTTATAAACTCCACATTAGTTGCTCATACAACCAATGTGAGACTATATATCTCAACACGCCCCCTCACACAATAGCCCTTTGGGCTTGAAGCGTTGATCATGCACAGGCCCAATTTTTGGTTTACCTTTTGTGCTTTTGTTTTTAATTCCACTTTAAAGTGAGGAACGGTGAGTCTCTGATACCATGTAAAGAACCTTGGATACTCATGTTTATGTAGTGCATTACAGCTTACTTACTAGCCTGCAAAATGCAAATGATAAGTACCTAGTCCTTCAACTTCAATCCTTGTTACGTAGGGTTGAAAATTGATTTACTACTGTGGTCTAAACAAAGTGGCAACTTAGGCTGCGCATGACAATCATTCTGATCCCTGGCACTGTTTCTGAAAAGAAATGATTCTTTTCTATTTTTGTGCCTTGGAACAATTCTGAGAATCAGAATTACGTTTGTTAACATATTTGTTATTTTTTCCCCTTGGCATTTAAACTGATTTGTTAAGTAATGTTTATTCTTTAATGGCATCTACACCAAAAAGGCGAAAGAGAGACGGAAGGAGACGATTCCGCGGTGAAGGAGGGTGGTGGTCTGGTGATATGTTGAAGGCCTGTGATGGTTTGGTGTTGTTGTGTGAGGGGAGGGAGAGAGAGAGAGGGGGAGAGATAGGGGGAAAACTGAATTTTTGTGCCAGGAATTTTTTTGATTCTATTTTTTTGTTTCCCGGCACAAAAATTAAACCGGTTCATCTGGGGAACAAAAAAATAAACCGGTTTTAACAAACGAGTTTCTCATCCATTTTTATTCTCAGGAACAGAAATTGAAAAAAAATTCATTCTGGGAAGGTTGTCATGCACACCCTTAATACTACATGGAAAAATCTCTTGTTCAAAATAAAATATGAAATAGCTAACCTTCAAATAATATATGTAATACCATTAAAATTCTTATATAATAGTCTCGTCAAGTTGTGTTTTTTAAACTATTTTCCACTCAAGTTTCTAATTAAGGAATAGTGTCATTAATTGTTTCAAATTTTCGCAATTAGTTATGTTAATAATATTTTTAGCCATGTTGATGATGGTTTGCTTAAACTAATTTTTTTCTTTTGTTAATTTCAGCATCATTGGAGCAGTGTTGATTGTGTGTGGCTTATACGTGGTTCTATGGGGTAAAAGCAAAGAGATGCAGAAGAAGAATCAATTAGTGCCATCACATAGCCCCAATGAATCTAATACAGTCGAAATAGTTATCAGGTCTACAGTAGAAAATAAAAGCAACCACAATAACAACAATACCCACGATAATTCTGCAAATGTGGTTAGGGATAATGAAGATTTATCAGCGGATAATGGACATGAAGAGCATTGTGCACATGTGCACAATTAGGGAGAAGAAGAAGAATACTTTTTTGGTGATACCTCCCATGCCCAAATATTCAATACGATCGCCCCAACATGTATTCTCTTTGTCTTTTTTTTTTTTTTTTGGTAACATATATTCTCTTAGTCTTTATATATAATATATATTGCATCTATGTATTCTAGCTTTGTGTTCTTCCACAACCAAATTCAGGAAGAACCCCTATGTATTCTAACTGTAAAAGAACAAAGCGTGCATTCAACTTGAACCTAAGAATGGATGTTGTATTTACCAAAAATCAAATTAAAGAAAAGAAATGGATGTGGTAACGTTTTGTTCAAAGCATATTCATATTTATATAAATATAAATATTTATATTCTATTTATATACAACTATCAAATATCATTAAACGTAAGATACGTTAAACAATGAAAATATACAACTATAATTTTTTTTGGATTATATTTATAAATTTTTTTGTTTACAAACTACATTATGTATTTCCGAAATTATACTAGGTTACACTGTGTATTTTTGGGAGTACATATATAATTTACAAAAATTTATAAAAAAAATTTGTAAACGGATCGTTTCCTATTTTTTTTTTTCAATAACAAATGTGGAGCGTGCAGTTACATACGTAGTATTGTCAGATTGAATGCGCAGATCATTGTAGCTGCTTTTTATATATTTTTAATGGGTAAAGATCCTGTTTTTTTTTATAAATTACACTATTAATGATCGATCGGTATACTTCACTCAAGAGTGTATTATCGGTCAGATATAATATAGTTTGTAAGAATTTATAAATAAAAAATTTATAAATATAACCTTCCTCATTCTTAATTAGATAAAATTAATGCTCACATTTCCAATCTTGTTCGCCATATATGCAAGCAAAATACTTTGAACAGAAAAAAATACTAGTAATTTATAAATTTACAAAAAAAAAAAAAATGCTAGTGATTAGTGATTTATAATCTTACCGCGAAACATTCCAGTTGAGCATGCATATGAATAAAGGAGGAACAGGGGACCAATCACTTTACCTAGAATCCACTAGTTGTTTCCTGGCCACACCACACCTTCAAGGACAAGGAGACAAATCAGAGGAGCTGGAATCAAGAAACTCTATATTTGTATAAAATTTGGAGCACTGCTGACATAAATCCACCAAATTATGACTTAATTATTTCGCATCGCATTTGTTAAGTTAAAATAATGTCCTAGATAAGGGGCATAAATGGTCACGCGGCCATCAGGACAGCTCAACCTATATATTAGGTTAGACATAAATTAATATATGGATTTTATATTTCTCATTTAATATGAGAATTTAAACTTTCCTACACACCCTTCGATTTCCGTACTAACATGGTTCCTACATACAATTTTTTCTAATAAATGGGTCTCACATACTTTTTATCTCTACAATATGAAATTTCAATTCTCATTTAACATGAGAAATATAAAACCCTTAATATATTTAGTAGAATAGGTCATAGATATATTTTTAAATGGCATAAATTGGACCTTTACACTGTTACGTAAAATATATAGGTCAAACTCTTTTAGGTTGGTTTCCCTTCTCTTTTTAAATAGCATTAATTGTGACGCATGCTTGTATTATTGGAGTACAACAGCAAAAACTTACTTCCGCTCGTGTACATGCATGTAGCAGCAAAGCCAAAAACTATCGCTTTCATTTCCAACACAAAGGCTTACGTGGCAATTGCCAAAGCTCAGCACATAAGTTATTTTATTGCTAATAATGGGACTGGCCAATTTTGCTTCTGTGGCTGCATTTGCTAATGCATCAGCACTTGATGGATCAATAGTTCATTTCAATGCCGCCTTTGGAGTGAGTGGATGCTAACCGAAGGCGGAAAGCTACCAATGAAGGTGTTTGAGGTATTAATATAAAGTTATCAGTGAAAGTATTCTGATTGAATTGTTTGTTTATATGATACACATTTTGATTATATTGTTATGAATTCGAATTTTATTGCTCCTATTTTTTAACAAAAGATTTAAAAATAAAAATTGGACTGTCCATTATTTACATTTCAAATTTATTTATTTCTTGTGTGAGACGATGTGTTTTTTTTTTTTATATATATATTATCCATTGGTTCACCGGTTACTCAATTAGTCCGATTCGAGTCAAATGGGATAATTGCATTCGTAGAGACTCGAACTCGAAATCATTGATTATGTTAAAACAAATACTTACTAGTTGATCGGTTCAGACAATGTGTTAAAGATATTAATATAAAACTTTAAAACCATTTATGTGATTATTATAAAATTAAATCGTTAACGCAATACCATGCATGCGTTGATACTATCAAATCAAGGCTGCTGCTTTTGCATAATTTGTAGAAAGGTTAGACATAGTGTCCTTAAATCAATGTTTATTCCATAAAATATTAATTAGGTGCATGTCCATTATACAGCCTTTCTGTTGCGCGTAGGACTTCAAGGAGGCAAAGGCAACCTTCAATATTGCTTAAAGACTTTGTAGCTTAAGTTGCCACGTTGCCACATCACCTTGGGAGCACGCCAGCTGTCTGGTGGAGCGGTAGTGAGCTGTTGAATGGGGAAGTTAGTTTGTTAGCCTTGTTGTTAGTCTTGCTTGAGTCGGTTGAGCAGCATGTGCTGCATGTATGGTTTCTGTGTGGTATATAAGAATACCCATAGTGTAATTGAAACTTACTTCGAAAATATAGCAATCCATTCTTCTTCTTCATTTTCGTTCCTCTGTGATAATTCCTTGTTAGGTTGATTCCTAACAATTGGTGCTTTCATCATCTGAACACCACTTGTTTGCTCTTTTGTCTGAACGCTATTTCTTCATCATGCGGGTCCAAGATCTCGCTGAGGAGTTTTCGGCATATCAACAGCGTGTGGATTTGCGTTTCACTGGTGTTGAAGGCAGATTTGATGATTCTCAGCATCAATTGGCTCAGATCGTTTTGCAATTGCAGCAACTTAATAGCAATTTTCTCGCTCTTGATGCTCGGAATCGTGACGCTGGTCGCAATACACATCATGATGTTGCGTCGTCGCATTCTATGCCGCGGGGAGATGCAGATCTGAGGAACTTATCCAAGCTGATTCGGTTGGAGATTCCGGTCTTCAGCGGTGTCGATCCGAACAATTGGATTTTCCGCATGGAGCTTTTCTTTACTCTTCAACAAATTCTAGAGGAGTTTAAAATTCCTTTGGCAGGGCTGCGTATGGATGGTATGGCTGCCGCCTGGTATCAGTGGATGTACAACAGTACTCTTCTCCGTTCGTGGAGTGAATTGACTCGAGCTTTACGCGAACGCTTTGGTGTGTCAACCTATACGAATCTCAAGGGCGTGCTCTCCAAACTTACTCAGTCAGGTTCGTTGCGTGATTATATCCAGCAATTCGAGGTGTTAATCAATCAGGTTCCGGGGCTTGGGGATGATATGTATATGAGTTTCTTCATCTCTGGTTTGCATCCTGAACTTCGAAGTGCTGTTCAACTTCATTCTCCAACAAGTTTGCACCAAGCTATGCAACAGGCTTTGGCTCATGATGATCATCATACTGAGTTACGAGCTTCGTTTCAGAGTGGTAAGAAATTTGCAGCTAAAACTTATTCTTCTGTGGATTTTGCTTCATCTTCAGTCACTCCTCCGGTAGTACCTCAAATCACATTGCCTCATTCACCTATGCTTCAAGGCGGTGTTCCACCTCTGGCCTTGCCTCCTCCACCAACTGTGAAACGGCTTTCACATGCTGAGTTGCAGAAGAAACGTGAACTTGGCCTTTGTTATAATTGTGACGAAAGATGGAGTGCAAAACATAAATGTAAGAATAAGTTGTTGTTGATGGTGGGAGACTTGGATGAATTGCAGAATGAACCTGACGAGGAGGAAGAGATTGTTTGGACTGCTGATGGTGTTACTAAGGTTCCCCAGGATGGTGCATTACATGCTTTAGAAGTTCCTTCTGGTGCGCGATCACTGAATTTTCTCTCTGTCATTAAGGATTGTGAGGTATCTGTTTTGATTGATTCAGGGAGCACACACAATTTTATCAGGAGGCAATTATCTCTTGACTTGTGTTTACCTATGTCTCGTGCCAAGAAGATTCGTATTTTCCTGGGTAATGGTGAGTTTTTGGTGACTGATCGAAGATGCCTCAATGTACCAATTAATGTGCAGGGGCATATCTTCCTTACTGATCTTTGGGTGTTGGATTTGTGTAATCTTAGTATTGTGCTGGGAATGCCTTGGCTGGAATCACTTGGACGAGTGACTCATGATTATGCTAGATCTACTATGGAATTTCAATGGCAGGGGAAACATGTTCTCTTGCAAGGTTGTACGAAGCTTGATGGCAAAGCAATGGTTGATGCTGTTGATGAATTGCGTTGTTATATGTTGTTGCACCAGGAAGAAAGTTTGGCTGGACCAGAACTATTAGCTATTCAAGCTAAGGTTCCTGGTGAATTATGGCCAGTTTTGTTGCAGTATCAAGCCATCTTCCAAGTCCCTCATGAATTGCCCCCTTTCCGCGGGTTAGATCATACAATTCACTTGGTGGATGGCTCCAAACCAGTGAATGTGAAACCATATCGCTATGCTCATCACCAAAAGTCTGAAATAGAAAGGCAGATTTTGGATTTGCTTTCTGCAGGGTTTATTCAGCATTCCCAAAGCCCCTTTTCTTCTCCTGTCCTGTTGGTGCGCAAGCAAGATAATTCTTGGAGGATGTGTATCGATTATCGAGCTTTGAACGCCATTACTATTAAAGACAGATTTCCTATTCCTACTATAGATGAGTTCCTTGATGAGTTAGGAGGAGCTAAGGTGTTTAGTAAGCTTGATTTGAGAGCTGGCTATCACCAAATCCGGGTCCTTCCCCAAGATATTCATAAGACAGCTTTTAGGACTCATGAGGGACATTATGATTTCCTAGTCATGCCATTCGACCTGACCAATGCTCCAGCCACTTTCCAAGCTGTGATGAATCATTTGTTTAAACCTCATTTGCGTCGTTTTATTATTGTTTTCTTCGACGACATTTTGGTGTTTAGCAGGACACTAGAGGAGCATATCTTACATTTGAGGACTGCCTTGGAGTCTTTGCTGGTTCATAAATTTTTTGTGAAGGCATCCAAATGTTCCTTTGGAGCTACATCCATAGAATATTTGGGTCATGTGGTTTCTGATCAAGGGGTGCATGCGGATCCAAAGAAAATTCAAGCTATGGTTGATTGGCCTTTACCTTGTAATGTGAAGAAGCTTCGAGGGTTCCTTGGGTTAACGGGCTATTATAGGAGATTTATCAAGAATTATGCTATGATAGCCGCTCCGTTGACTGACCTGTTGAAGGCTTCTATGGATTTTGCTTGGACTGCTGCAGCTTCTAAAGCCTTCCACTATTTAAAGGAAGCTATGACACAGACACCCATCCTGGTGTTACCTGATTTCAATCTTCCTTTTGTGGTTGAAACCGATGCTTCAGGCTGTGGGGTAGGTGCTGTCTTGTTGCAACAAGAAAGTCCTTTGGCTTTTTTTAGTAAAAAGCTCGGACCCAGGATGATGCGTGCTTCAACATATGTTAGGGAGCTATATGCCATAATTACTGTTGTGAAGCGTTGGAGGCAGTACCTATTGGGTTCCACTTTTGTTATTAGGACCGATCAGAGGAGTATTAAGGAGTTGTTGAATCAAACAATACAGACCACTGAGCAACAAAAGTTTCTTTGCAAATTGTTGGGATATTCTTTTACCATTGAATATAAGGCTGGTATTCATAATGTGGTGGCTGATGCACTCTCAAGAGTTTATGAGGATGGTGCTGTTAATGTCCTTTGGTCTGAACCTGTTTTCAGTGTGTTGGCAGAAATTAAAAGGCAAAATGAGGGTGATCCTTTCCTGCTGCAGCTTCACCAACAGATCCGCGACAATCCAGGTGTTGATAAGTCTCTCTTGGTTAAGGATGGGTTGTTGTTCCATAATAATAGATTCTTATTGAGTCCTACTTCATCTCTTATTCCTACTCTGATTCGGGAAGCTCATGCCACTCCAGTAGGGGGACATGCTGGTATACTGCGTACTTTTTTGAGGCTTTCTGCTACTTTTTACTGGAGTTCTATGCGGTCTGATGTTAAACACTTTGTTGCTCAATGTGTTGTTTGTCAACAAGTCAAACATGAGGCTGCCAAACCAGCTGGATTGTTGCAGCCCTTGCCAGTTCCTGAGGGAATTTTTGAGGACTTGTCGATGGATTTTATTGTTGGCCTTCCACTCTCTAAGGGGTATACTACCATATTGGTTATTGTGGATAGACTTTCTAAGTTTGCCTATTTTGGTCGTTTGCCTCGAGCTTATACTGCTGCAGTGGTTGCTAAACTCTTCTGTGAATTGGTGGTTTCCATTCATGGGTTTCCACGGTCTATTGTAACTGATCGTGATCCTCTCTTTGTCAGCCAGTTTTGGTCTCAAATGTTCAAGTTGAGTGGCACTGCATTACACACAAGTACAGCCTATCACCCCCAATCCGATGGTCAAACCAAAGTCACAAATCGGTATTTGGAGCAGTATTTGCGTTCATTTTGCCATGACAAACCTCAATACTGGTCCGATTTTCTTGGTTGGGCTCAATTCCATTACAACTCAAGTGTCCATTCGAGTATTGGAATGAGTCCCTACACGGCAGTCTTTGGGAAGCTACCTGTGCAGATTCCTCATTATCCTCGCGGGTTGATCAAAGTGGAAGCTGTGGAGTCCCTGTTATTACAGAGAAATGAAATTCTTTCTCGGTTAAAAACTCACCTGGCTCGAGCTCGAAACCGGATGAAGGTTCAAGCTGATAGACACCGGAGGGAGCGTTCCTTTGAGGAAGGGGAGCTGGTTTGGGTGAAGCTCCAGCCTTATAGACAGGTGTCGGTGGAGAGGCGCGCTAATCATAAACTTGCTAAACGATTTTTCGGTCCTTATCCAATTGCTAAGAAGGTTGGGAGTGTGGCTTATCGCTTACAGCTGCCACCAAGCTGTCAAATACACCCCACTTTTCATGTGTCCCTGCTTAAGCCCTTTAAAGGGAGTCATGATGGTCAGCCTGTGCCCCTTCTGACTTTGGCTGTTGATGATCGTCCTGTGCAAGAACCGATGGCTGTGTTGTCTGCTCGGGTGGCTATGGTGCACGGTGCTCCTCAACGCCAATACTTAATTCAATGGTCGAATGTTGTACCGGAAGATGCAACTTGGGAGGCAGAGGACTACCTTCATCGTTGTTATCCTTCTTTAGACCTTGAGGACAAGGTCGTTCTGGAAGATGCGAGGAATGTTGCGCGTAGGACTTCAAGGAGGCAAAGGCAACCTTCAATATTGCTTAAAGACTTTGTAGCTTAAGTTGCCACGTTGCCACATCACCTTGGGAGCACGCCAGCTGTCTGGTGGAGCGGTAGTGAGCTGTTGAATGGGGAAGTTAGTTTGTTAGCCTTGTTGTTAGTCTTGCTTGAGTCGGTTGAGCAGCATGTGCTGCATGTATGGTTTCTGTGTGGTATATAAGAATACCCATAGTGTAATTGAAACTTATTGGAAAAATATAGCAATTCATTCTTCTTCTTCATTTTCGTTCCTCTGTGATAATTCCATGTTAGGTTGATTCCTAACACTTTCCCATCTCAGTTCTTTGTCCCTAGCTAGAATTTATAATGTATTTCTTAGTGGAATTTACTATAGAATGCATTCACATGCTTATTTAGTTAAAGAAGTTATCTGGCTCGGTTAATTATGTTACATTGTTTTATGCTAAAGGGTTAAGAAAAATATGTTTCATGCCTAATGTCATACGGGAAAAAAATGTTTGGCATCGAATCACTGCAAAAACTACAGTTCATTTCGAATTTTGATTTCCTTTTATGAGTTCTGAAACTTCTATATTCAGGCATTTTCTATGATTGGGGAAAACACACAGTAACTAAAGTCGGAAGTGGTGGGAAGTTGATTGCTTAAATATCTTGAGTTTACATGGACTTGACACATTCTAATTTTTTTTCATCGAAATTTTTAATTTTTAGGGACATTAAGTGTGCCAATATATTGGTTGATGCAAATGGGTTCGTCAAGCTTGCGGATTTTGGGTTGGCAAAGGTTCCTTTGTTCAGCAAAATGAACTTTCTAAAATCAGCATTTTATCATTGCAAATCCCAAATGCTAACTGCTTGAAGTTGAAATTATACTGTTGGTTCTTTTCCCTTTACAGGCAACCAAATTGAATGATGTTAAATCAAGCAAAGGCTCCCCATACTGGATGGCCCCTGAGGTTTCTCTATGCTTGTAGCATATGTTTGATATAATTTATTTAAATGGATGAACTAGATGAGATGGATCATACGGGGCTGTCTGATTCAGTTTAGCACATATGCCAAATGTTCCTACTTGCTGTATGAATATAAGTCTCAATTATAAGTAAATTATTCTATAGACTCATATGCTTCACTTGAGTTTCTTATACCAGACTGCATATCACCATCTTTAAACTCTTGTTTTTTCGTTCATTTGTAATTTAAGCAAAATAAAAAAATAAAAAAAAATCTCATATTACATGAGCTTTCTTAATGTGGCTATATTAACTTTGAATTGTTGGATCATAGGCTGTTAACCTAAGGAGTCGTGGTTATGAACTAGCAGCTGACACATGGAGCTTAGGATGTACAGTTTTAGTCTTTTAGAGATGTTGACACGGCAACCTACTCACTTTCATTTGGAAGGAGTATGTCTAACATTTCTCAATATCATCTTTTTTTACCTTTATATATTTTCCTTGAGCGATTTATTACATAAACTGAATTTTCCTCTGTTGTTTTTGCTTGTCTGCTCCTTTAAACTCCATATCATGTTTTTTCGATGCTATTTATCTAATACATTTCAATTCAAGATTTTAATTTACTCAGCTTCTTACTTCTCAGACATCAATAGGTCTGATTATAATCACAAGAGCCCACCATGCTGGTCCCCGCTGAGGGATTTCTTATGACTGCAGATGTGAAGTGAAGGGTAACGAGATGGGCCTCTGCATTATAATATATATTGCCAAGGTTCTTATGCTGTCAAGGAATAATACAAAATAATATATATTGTCTTCTGCCCATTTAAGTTTGGGTTTTATAATTCTCATTCAACATGAGAATTCAATTTTTCCTACACAATCTTCGATTTTCGTGCTGATATGGGTCCCACATATAATTTTTTCTAACACATGGACATGCTTTTTATCTCTACAACATAATTCTCATTCAACATGAGAATTATAAAACCCTTTAAGTTTTTAAGGATAATCTTGGCTTAGGCAAGTGTAGGAATTTTTTTTGATACTCCAAGCCTCATGTGGTCCTTTCATTTAAGAAGTGACACTTAGACAAAAAATTATTTTTTATTTCTTCTCTCTCCTCATTAGTTGTATGATTTTGATTGGTCCAAACCACTGAATAAATGATGATCCGGAATCACTAAAATACTTCTCTCAAGTGTACACCCACCAGGAAAGGCCTACGGTCATATAGTTGGCCATTTGGAGCTGAGTTGTTCGTTCTTTTGGTAATATTGCTTTTATTGCAGCCTTTCGATGTTCTTCTTGGCAAGCAATGTGGTTAATGCATTATCTACCTTTATGCTCACTGGATCCTATAGCAGCTCATGCTTTTGTAATTATTTTTAGGGTTTTATAATTGTTTTTATGGGGACATGTGTTACGAAAAATTATATGAAGGACCCATGTCAGTACGAAAATCGAAGAATGTATAAGAAAATTTGAATTCCGTTAAATGGTTTTTATGGGGACATTGTGTAGTCTCAGATGTGGCCGGGCTAGTAGTTGCTAGTACTTATAGGCATGCCTCCTTGACGTGTAAATACTAATAGCTATCCAAGAAAGGGAAGTAGGAATTTGACAAAGCCGCAATTTTTAAGGTATTGGTTTTTTGGGACTTTCTCTTATATTAGAACAACAGTGAACGTTCACGTTTTGATTAATTGCAGCACTTTCGTCGTAGGAAGCTACGACAGTTTATCGATTTCTCAAGCTCAAATGACGTTTCCACCCGAAAATATGGACCTGTTGGGTCCTGAAAATTGCATACTGGTGTAATCCTACTTTCACTCATGATATTGATGACCCTTAAATCATGCAAATTGCAGCCACGATTTCATAATGTATTATGGATCTCATGTGTAATCCTACTTTCTTCTAGTCAATCTTACATGAATCAAAACCATTATACTCGGTCTAAAACAAGTATTTAACATACTAAAATGCTATCTACGCAACACCTAACTGTCGTAGCCAAAATTTCGACTCATGGCAAGTGCACATATTAAGGTATTCAAAACATGCTTTAACCTGCAAGCCTATATTCAACAATAATTATAGTAAACAAAATAAAATTCCAAACAATTCCCCCCATATTTCGGCAGAATAACGCCTATATTTCTAACATCCCAAAATATCACAAACATTTCTAATATAATATACACAGAAACACTAAATATATGTTTCAAACATTAGAAGTTAATACAACCCAAAATGAAGGAGGACTTGCAAACAAAGCTAAGGGATGAACTGCAAGTTCTAGCAACCTTCTACTCAGCTGCCCAGTGATCTAGATAGAAAAATAATAGAGAGCATAATAACTACAATGAATGAGAGGGGAACAATAGTGTGAGCGATTTACTCTTTTCACAACAGAGCTATGAACATACAAAGACCATGAAAGTAAAAAATATAACAAAATCAATAAAATAAATGTGCGGGCAAGAAATTAAGAAAAATAAAAATGGTTTGTCTATTTCTTACATATCAGACTTCTGCTTGTCGAGGCTAAATGTTAAGTAACACTGTATATTGCAGAATTTTATTTTACTTTGGCAGAAGTCAAGGTATATTAATACAACAATTATTGTTGTCGTCTAAACTCATGCTTTAAGAAAAAATAGAAAATGCTTACTACCCAATTTTACTCGCACATCACTCGTATTTTTTATAATCACAGAATTAGAGTATCAAGAAAATGAGATCGGTTGAGCAGTAATCATGCAGTGAAAATTATATAAATGTAAGGAGAGGTGAGGTGATGTGTTTGTGTGTGGCGATCAGTGAAGTATGAAAAAGAAAAAGATGCTATAGAGATAGTACATACACAATGCTGCACTTAATTTGTTTTCTCGAATTGGCGGGATGCATTGAATATATTACCAAATTGAGATGGGAGTGAACCCCGGTATGCCTCTGAGATAGCAGATGCAGTTTCCGATAGGTCCCTCTTCATCTCTGAAATTTTGGACGCCACATGTACTTTGTACTTCGAGATTGAATCGACCGCCTTCAGGAGTTCGTGAGCATGCATTTGAATTTCTTCTTCACTTTGTTTAATTGTTTCCTGCAACTTCAATTCCGAGGCCTTGACAAAAACAAAGAAGTCCATTGGATACAAAATGATCCAGTAAATAAGGTTAGTTTTAACCAAAAGGGATCATCCCAGTTATTGAAAAAAAGGAAAAACTCATTTATGTCTTCATTCAAAACATATTTACTTTATAATTATGCTGATTAAGCAGAGAAAAGGGAGGTATATGTTTCGTGTTGAATTATTCCCTGTTACTAAGCTTGGCGATAGTTAGTTTGGCTTATGAAATTGATATAATTAGCCTTTTGTGTGCTTTATTCTTCCCAGTTTCCCTGTTTGATTACCAGATATGCCAAAGCTTATGCTGAAAAGGAATGAACTCAGCACGGTATGCAAGTTAAGAACATATTGGCCATTTTCCTCACAAGCACTTGCACAAAGACATGAACACAAACTAGGTAGAGGACAACACATAAGCAGCAAAAATAAAGGACTATAAACTACTTTTGTGCTTAAAATGCTCAAAAACAATTGCGCATCCGTGCACCGCATGCAATATGAACCCCAAAATATAAAAAATAACTGAAACACGAGAAACTAGCATGTTAGATCAGATTTAACTCAAAAACTTAACGTGCAGAAAATAGGCCGATCAATATGGAGTTTGCAGTGAATATTGCTTGCCTCTCCAAATTGATTCAAACACAACAGAGAGGACAGCAACAGACACAGATTCCACATCTTCATGAATTCTTAGCATATCAAATTCAATTGATTATTGAAGAAATGTATAACATCCAAGGAATTACCTTAAGAACCTCAGCTTTCTCTCTTTCCCTAATGCCCAGGTCATGATCTGCCTGCTGGACATCCTCCAGCATTTTCTCAGCTTCAGCAAAACATCTGCTTGTGTAGTCGTCTGTTTCCTTCTTTATCATGTTCCTTTGAGCTTCAAACTGGTGGATAAATCAACAAGCAGCAGAAAAGAAAATCAAACAACAGTCTTCACAATGCAATGGTTTCTGTTTCCAATACCCAGCTAACTCCAACAAAGAATGTAACATAAATGCCAGAAAAAAGAAAGAAAGTAGAAATGTGTGTTTTTTTTTGTCACATACTATAATATTCTCCACAAGTGTAAAGATGGCAACTAAAAGATGTTTGTCATTTAAACCTATATTTTAGACTTGACCATTGTCCTGTTAGCAGACATGGAGTCATACTCAAGTCAGAGTGCAAGTTTGATGAGTGAATTCAATAAAAAAAACATAAATAAGAATTAAGTACGCCTAAAAGAAAGTAAAATATTTTGGTTTGTACAAGTTACAACTTAGAAAACACAGTCATCAATGCAACAACATTGCCCATGCACCAGCTTCCACATTCCAATCCTTGCATGCCAGCACCACCTCTGGCCCCACTCATAGGCCTATTTGCAAATATTTTTAACTTTCTAGTAGAAGAACAATTCTCTCTCTCTCTCTCTCTCTCTCTCTCTCCCTCTTTCTGTACATCAAGTTCATTATTATCATGGCCTGGCCATTCATCCATCCAAACTAAAATTTTAATCACTATATCACTTATACAACAAAAAGTTGAAATCAAGACCGGCACACGGCACAGTAGGCATTGCTATCGACTACGTATTAACATCAGTGTATAAAGCACTAAACATGATGCACTTACTTCATCAATGCGTGACTGCACTGCTGCAAGTTGATTTCTTTTCCCCTCAAGCCTAACAGCATTTTCGCTGGACTTTTGCTGATGGGAAATCAACTCTTCCAATTTTTCCGTAGAACTTTTCTTGATGTCATCAGTAAAGGAGTTAAGTGAAGGCTTCAGTGTCAATTTGTGATCAATACCCATTATCTCAGCAGGCGTATTTCCCCTGGGATTCAACTGATACTCAATACCATTACCAATCTTCAACCTAGAAGCACAGGGAATGAAGGGTGTGTTGGTGAGATATACAGTACAATTAAATACTATATTAGTAGAATTGATTCAAGAGACACCAACATCCTAACAGAAACAACATTAACAACACTGTATTGTTGTTGCATATGACATTGAGAAGAAGAAAAGAACCTCTTAAGGGCCTGGTTGCAATCCATAGCGAATGCCTGAAGGTCCTTGAATTTGTGATCAAGACTAGTGTCAAGTTCCCAACACTTTTCCTCCCAAGCATTCCTAGCAAGCTCAGCTTCCCCAACATCTCTCTCCGCAGTCTGCAACTCCCTCTTCATTCTCTCCACATCCCTTGCATTGAAAGTCTGAAGCACCACCCTCCTCTTCAGGTCCTCATTCTCCTCGCAAATCCTCCCATTCTCCTCCATCTTAACCTCCAACTGCTTCTCCTTCTCCGCCAAAACCTTCTCCCCTTGCTGAATCCTTGACGCTAACTCCTCAATAATCATATGAAACTTGTTCACATCATCTTCTAGCAAACCATTTTCCTTCTCGAGCACCTCCTTCTGAGAAGGAGCAGACCTTAGCCTCACGAGTTCCGCCTCCAAATTCGAAGCGGTTTCCTTAGCAGCCTTAAGTTTCTCCTCAGCAAGAGCTTTCTCGTGTTGGATCTTCTCCCTGATCTTGCGGTGGAGTTCCTCGACGGCGTCATCGTCGCCTCTGATATAATGCATGTAGCTACTGAGTAGGTACTGATGGAGGACGTTGGAGTGAACGAGAGAGTTTGTGGAAGAAGAAGAAGAAGAGAGGTGGTGATGGAACTTTGCAATCTGGACCATCCAGTGGATAAGGGCAAGGAATGTTGGCCATTGATGAGGAGGAGCTGCGGGGGATTTGAGGATCGATTTGTTGATTTTGAAAGGGTAACCTAAGCGCTTAAGGAGGAGGGGGAGATCGTCTTCGAGCTTTGGCATGTCGATGAGTGAGAGAAGGAATTTCAGGGTTTCGTGGATGTCCTTAGCGGAAGGGAACGTCGACTTGAAGGAGATTGGGAAGTTGTGAGAGGAAAGGAACGAGTTGATACTTGCCACCGCCGATTGCTGGAACGAACGATCTTTGTAGAGGTCTAACGTGGGGCGGCCGCCGCCAATTCCGACGGAGGAAGGGCGGCTGCTGGCGTCTGAGTCGCGGGGGCGGTGCTGGAAGTCCAGAGGCGACGGCGAGATGAACGACTCTTTCGGTTGCCGACGGCCGGTGTTGGGTCTCATCTCCGCTCAATTTTTGGGTTTTCACTATTTTCAGTTTCCCGCTCGCGCTAGTTCGGTTTATCAGAATCATAATTATTGTCATTTCTCACTTTTGCCCCAGTTGTACTCGGTTGAATTCTACGTAGTACCGACACTCCAACAACGTACACACATTTCAAAAATCTTAACGTGTCATGTCCCATATTTTTTGACACTCTCGACATTCCGACACTCCAACATGCATTATATAAATTCAGAAAAAAAAAAATTAAAGATTACGTTACGTTGAATTTTTGGTTCTAACTATTAGATTTATTGGATTATGATTACTGTTTTATTGAGTTTAATATAAATATTTAGGATATCTTATATTTCTTTGTAAAATTTATAAATATTATAAATTTACATTCATTTTTTTTAAATTATTAAATATTAAATAAAATATACACTACAGAAATTAAAAATATTATTTAATATCAAAATTTGTCCTAAAATGTTGAAATCTAATATTTTTTAGAATTAACGTGTCGAAGAATCGAAATATGTGGTAGATAGCTAAAATCTCACTTTTGCAAATCATCACCACCTCGCGAAAATGAGTAACTAATTTAACGTTATGTCAAAAGTTTTTTAGGAATATTTTATAACCTCCTTTTGGTAAGCATAGCTAGCCTGTTTATTCGACTTTTAAAATTTTAAACTTACTGATTTTATTTTTTTTAAATATCATTGTACAAAAATTTGTCTCAAATAAATTGAAAAATGTAATATATGATTGGTCATATAATATCTATGTAGATACTTTTTATGCAAGATTTTTAATTATGGATATCAAACAATTAGATAAATTAAAAAAAATTGATAGACGCGTAATTAATGAAATTTCAAATGATATTAGTATTTTAAGTTTTTTTTTATGGGAAAAGCTATTAAATAACTTGTAAGCATAGCTTGTGAAAACTAAAGAATAACAGTTAACAAAGTGGACGACAGAGGATATGTAATTTACCCTATTTTAACCATTAATAAATTTAAATCACATGGATTGGGCAGGACACTCATGCATTTACTATCAATCTTATGCTTGAAATTTATCAACATCAAACAGAATCTATTGTCAGCACCACAAGCACACAACACAATCTGCTTTTCCTGCGTAACAACAACTCCCATGACAGCAGAAAAATGAAGCTTCCTGTGCAATGCTTTTGGCACCCATTTGTTCTCACCATCATGCTAACTCCAAAGTATTAAACACTATCACTTCCACAAGTTACAAAACATGTATTTTCCCATGGCATAAAAGCAATGTCATTGATAATACTCCTAACATGACCGAAGGTCACATACAAATTTTGCGCTACCAATACCAATCAACAATAACAGAAACCAAATACAAAGTTTTACTTTTATGTAAGGATATTTGTGTCACAAGCATTGTCCCTTGTAGTTTATTCAGATTGGCTGATACTTGGGTGCATCCACCGTCAACCTTGTATACTGAAAATAGTTTGTTTCCTTTTGGGTGCCAAGCTATATCTTCTGGCCATCTCCGCTGCACACAATTAGTAGTGCTAAGCAGAGAGGCTCTTGATTAAAAGTGTAAATGGGCGAGACGACTTATTAATGGCGAATAGCCTGACTTATTTTAGGCTTACAAAACCTATTATGTTTTCTAAATAGATCAGGTTTAGATTTTTAGAAAAATCCATTTAAAAATTAGGACATATCCCCACTTTAAAAAGCCTAACCTAAAAAGTTGTAGCCTAACCTTTTAATTTTTTATATTTATGATATATATTATTCGTTTAAAGACATGTTCTGAGATTATTATTTGTAACACTAATTTTTAAAGTAATAGGATTAATGTTATTTTAACAAATAATAAATATTTATTTTAAATTTTAAATATAATATAAAATTAAATTAGTAAAGAAAGTGGAAATTATATGTATATACATATATGAAATTTTCATGTGATTTTTATGAATATTTTCATGAGATCTTTATGAACATTTTAATGTGATTTTTATGAACATGATTTTATGTGTTGTTAATGAAAATATTATTTTATATTATCTTAGTAAATAAGAAATTTTATCTTTTATATTTCAGTTTGGTTTGGACCTATTAACTTTAGTTTGCAACTTGATAGACCTTACAGGCCAGACCATGGTAAGCTTTTTAGTTTTTTATAATAGGTCAGACTAGACCTATAAGTCAAGCATTTAATAGACTAATAGACTTTAAATATTTTAAATAGGTTTAGACTATCAAAGTCAAAGTCTAGCCTAACTTAATTTATTTAAACCCCTACTCTTGATCTACAAAATTAAAGACGGGAAAAAAGAAAATATTAATTAGATAACATGGGTGGGTCTATAGTCAAATATAATATATTTTGAAGTTCAAATATAATGTTTACCACTCCAAATTATCATGTAAATTTAAGAAGAAATTATCAGTGGTAGAGGAAAGAGCCATCGTATAGTCAAATTTACAACTTGAAATGGGAAGGAACATATAAGATAACAGATAAGAATGAAACTTGATAAATATTTTGAAGTTCAAAATCATGAAGTTTCCTACTCCAAAACTTCATGTTCAGGGAGTGGAAGACCGATAAAGATAAAGATTGTCAGAAGAAGTGGAAGGAGCAACCATTGGGAGTTTAGACACATTTATACTCTATGTAACACCTATACCGAAATGGGACACGTGACATGATATGACACAACACTCCGACACGTTAATTTTTAAAAATATTAGATTTTGACACATTAGAACACGTTTTGATATTAAATAATGATTTTAATTTATATAGTGTATATTATATTTAATATTCAATAATTTAATAAAAAAACGAAACTAAACTTATAATATTCATCAATTTTGCAAAGAAACATAAGATATCCCAAATATTTATATTAAACTTAATAAAATGGTAATCGTAATCCAATGAATCTAATAGTTGAAACTAAAAATTCAACTCAATGCAACCTTAGAACCTTTTTTTTGAATTTCTATAACGAGTGTTGGAGTGTCGAAGAGTGTCGGAAAGTGTCGGACACGACACGTCAGGACTTTTGAAGTGTCGGTGCTTCATATGTCAAAATTATAATTAAAAAAAAAAAAAAAAGACGATTGGGAGATAATTTTGTAGAGAGATTTAGTGACGTTATTGGTTGTATTGTATAGTAAATGAGGGAACAATGAGTCAAATATGATCAATTTGTATTGTAATTGAGAGTATAGTAAGTCAAATAAAATCAACAAATCCAGAATATGAAATATTCAGAAAGGGAAACATTCTTAAGTAAATATCCCTTACTATATTTAAAAATTGATATGCAAATATGCCCCTTTGGTGATGGGTACGTTACCAATGTACTACCATAATATAGACAATTAAGCGTTTTTAATGTTGAATTCCAAATCAATACCAGTTGGTCCTCCCTAAGAATTTCTATGAAGAATAAGCACTAACATGAGCACAAAAAATGTTCTGTCTGATTTAATTTAAAAAAAAAAATCATTGACAGATTGTAGTGAGCAAGTAATAATTTCAACTATGAGCTTTACAAATGATCACATATTAGCACATAACCTTCACCTGAGAAAAACCTTCTTGGACTATAGGCATATCCCAATGTCGGCGAGCATTACATTAACAAGTGAGTCCTATTCTACCTGTTTCTGAAGAATGAAATTAAGTTGCACAAGAAAAAATCAATTAAATGGACGGTTAAATTAATATTGTAGGGGTTAGAAAATAGTATTTTAAGGTTCTTGTTTAGTAAGTTGAGTAGGTGAATTGGGATTCTACCTTTTATTTCTTCCCCAGTAACTTAGGAGCAACTCCCTAGTCGAAGATGAATACTATAATTCTTGGGATCGAGCCATGCAACGTAGAAGAACTTCTTGACTGCAATTTAACACCGGTAGTCGTTGGGAACATTGTTGTCAAAAACTAGTATAAAAATATAAAAACTTACATTTTTACTAGAGTGGTGTGTGTTAAAATGCAAATAAAAATGATTTTGATAAAAACGTCACGTAAAAACGTAAAAATGGTAAAAACTTACGTTTTTATTATTTTGACCATTTTTACTTAAAATGAAATTGTTTAAAAAAAATTTTACAAAAAAGAAATTAAAAAAAAAACCTAATTTTCATTTTCCCAAAATTATATACACAGTATCTTGATATTTGTTTGTTTGAATATATGTCTTTTATGATTATGTCTTATAAATCTGCAATTCTATTATATGTTATGGTATGAGAATCGTTTTATGTTTTTGGATTATTTTGAGTATTGAAAGAAGTGAAATTAGATCCAAAATCTGAAGAGTGTATGAAGCAGTCAGAGCATCAAAAATAATTTTACTTTAGATATATAAGTGGCTCAACACACATATTTATTATGTAATATTTTTTTTATATGCATATATATAATTTTTTATCTTCACCTTAAGTAGTAAAAAATATAAAGTTTACTTTATGCCACCTTTTCTTTTCTACGAGAACATTGACCGTAGAAACGACTTTTGTATGGTATGCAAAGTCTAAATATTCCTTTTCCTCAAAATTCCAGTAGGAACACCATAACATACTGGAGATGCCCCCGTCAAGAAAGGAATGGTGCAAACTTCACACGCCTGACCCATGAAAGCTCCAATTTTGCGTCTATGCCCACAGTTGTTCTTATGCAAATCACTTTCAGCCAACTCTCGTGATTTCTTCCTTGGAAATTTCCTCTTTGCTCTCTACCTTTGCAGCCCTTCAAGTTCATGGCCTCAAATTCTTCTGATAATAAGAATTACGGGGTGTTACATTTTATTTAAGATGGTTCCTCAAGTTTTACCACTTCCATGCCCAAAATATATAAAAAAGGTCATGACTCTCCAATGCTGAAGCCAATTCTTTGACGGTGGGTTTAGAACCTGCCTTTCCCTGTAAAGCAACAAGCTAGTTATTAAAGCAATCTGATATCTAGTGTAGTTATGTTTTGTCCTTGGAAATTGCTCCTGTCTTTTGTCATTCAGCTCAGAATGATTGCTACTCAATATTACCTTCTTTTCAAAGAATTAGTTATTAAAGCACAATGACAGACTTTGTGATTAACACAATACCCTGCTTTTCACAGTAACAATATATCTGATTGTAAAGAACCAATTCAACTCAAAAGTTTAAGCCGTTGGGTGAGGCTACATTAATGGTTTTATATAATCTCAACACGCCCCTTCACACGAGAGCCCATTGGGCTTGAAGGGTGGATAATGCACAGGCTCACCTAACTGTGCGAATAAAGAAATTCCACTTGAAAGAAATTGGGGGGCGGCGAGGAATGAACCCGAGGCACGAGGCTCTGATACCATGAAAAGAACCAATTCAACTCAAAATCTTAAAATGTTGGGTGGGGCTACATTAATGGTTTTATATAATCTAACACTTATGAACAATGAGGATAATGACCCTATGTTTTGCTTGAAACAAACAAGAAACTGTTATCAAGCTCTCAATAACTACTGTCTAACAATCAACACTAGAATCCACTCATATTGCAGACTTACTTGTGGACAGAAGAACTTTCTATTATGAAACTTTTACTGCTAAATGCGCTCATACAATTTAAGAGCAAATATAAACTCCCCAGCTGACCGATGCATACGGACTAATAAGAAAAGCTGATGGTATTATATGCATAGATTTTTTTAACAATAAAATATGTGGCATGTATCCAGAAGAAATTCATGCCTCCAGATATAAAACTCCAACAACATCATGAGCATTTTAAAAACTTCTTCGCATCTTTAGATTCTAACTACATGAGATGAAGATGTTACATGCTGCTTTTTTGGTATCCAGCACAATTGCTACAGCCATAAGCACCGCCATTGTCACGAAAAGTAATACTCCTCCCAACAAAATACAGAGTAAAAGGCTGACCGCTAAGAGTCTAAGACCACTTAAGAATTCAATCTAGGAATAAAATTCCAAACGGGTGGAACGAAGAAATAGTACCAACATGCTCAAGTACACTATAAAAGCACATTTCCAGGCTTTGAAGGACACGCAACAGCATTAAATAGTAAATAATTTAAGCAGAAGATCTTATCCCGATATTACTTTTAGGTGAACATTCCCAAACAATAAACCCATTCTTTCAAACTTAATTCTTCCAAAACACATTTTATCATATTAGAAGATAGATTAGCTTATACTTTAGCTTGTATGATCACTACTGTACTTTTGGTTGTATAAGAGTATAAAGAACCAATTTGTTCCGGATACAATTACACTAGGCCCACCAGATGGGCCCAATCTCTCAAAGCCCATATTCTAGAACATTCTAGAGGGCACCCATGGCAAGCCATAGAGGCTCACTACTGGGACATTCCCCTTCTTGCACAGCCTCTCCTGTAACTGATTCTTATATATCTTCCCCAACCCCCCTCACACATGGACTCTCTCCCCTCATATGCTGTCAAACACACACACTCCCCCCTTGAGCACATACATGGGAAGCTCCACTAGTGCCTTGGTCTCTACCATGGTTATTATGGACATCCCTATATCAATATACTTCACCCTCATGGGAGACATCTATGTACCACTTTGAGTACACAATTCAACCCAAAAGCTTAAGCTGTTAGGTGAGACTACATTAATGATTTTATATATCTCTAACATGCTCTCTCACAAAAGAGCCCATTGGGTTTGAAAGGGGATGATGTATCAGGCTCAGCCTACCTGTGCTAAGAAATTCCACACAAAAAATGGGAGGCGTCGAGGATCAAACCCGGGACACCGAGGCTCTGATACCATGTAAAGAACTAATTCAACCCAAAAACTTAAGCTATTGGGTGAAATTAAATTAATGATTTTATATATCTCTAACAAAGAGTATATCTTTTTCTATCACTATCTAGTCTGTTAGTTGTTAGTGGGTCAGTTAGTTGCTAACTCAGATTTGAGTCAGGCTTCAGCTCTATAAATAAAGCTTCAATGCATCAGTTTACTCATCTCATAAATATAATAACAGAAATGACATTCTCTCACTTTCCCTCTTTTTCTCTCTCTCTTTTCAACCTCTGATATGGTATGAGAGCTCTCTTCTTGAAGGCCTAATCCATTTCTTTTCCACTCAAGTCTTCCGCTACACCTTCTTCACAAGAAATTCGCAACAGCAACTAACAACTCAAAAGTAATTGTACACCAATAACCCAAACATGCACACTCTCATTGCATGCATGAATCATATTATCCCTGTTGCCATAGCAGCTATTTAATGATTTTAGGGAAGACAATAAAACCACTCAATGATTTATCAAATGTCACATGATTATAAGGATATAAGCATCAGTAGCCATTACCACAGTGCCTATAACAACCATAATTGTCCTCATCTTCAATAAATTATTATTATGTTAACAGCCAATAATGGCCTTTCTGCACTCGCCACATCATCTTAATTTGTTTTCACAAACAACTTTGTATTCAATAATTATACAATCACTAAAGTTGTCTAGAGCTTCTAATCAGCTTCAATTCCGCCATTTAAAAATGTATAATTCTCATTTATCAATATTAGCACGTAATCAAATATTAGTTCATGAATCTTTAATCTTAATTAGTTATAAGCTAGGACCATTTGTCAAGCACAAAGGAAGATAAATCAATGTAACAGCCTTTGGTCTTAGATGCTTGACTTAGAGCAGCCTTGTCTATCAATTATATAGAAAAAAGTCCACAAATGCAATAGCAATGAATATCATATTCATTTCCAAGGAATGTAATTATATATCTCTTACACTGGTAACTTTAACATAGGAAAAAGTACATCGTCAAAATTTGTTAAAGCCAATCTCAAGTGGTTTACCTTACTCAAAAAACAATGCCATGTAAATGCGAAGTTTCTTGAAAAAAATAATTGACAATCACCAGCTGTAGAAGTCCATTAAACAATGCTTGCATTTACACGAGCAGAGTAAAAAAACAAAAAACATGAAATGGCACTCATACCTACTCGAGTGAGTAGCTTCATTGAAAGTTTCCTGCTGACAAATTCCCATTTCAGATTAATAAAATCATTTAGTAACCCAGATTTCAAAACTTCGGATGGAAGACAGTGCCAACACCCCATTTTGGAGAAAGCACAAGTTATTGTGCACCTTGAAGCATTGATGTTCAAAACTGACTCGTGACTGTGCATATCAGATGGATCAGAAACAGGTTCCCCTCCAGACTTTCACTGATTTCTGACTTGCACGAAATGCTTATATGTTGGTTCTGTAAAGATCGATATCTAGAACGAGTTAAACTTGTGTTGAGATATATAGTCCCACATTGGTTGTATGTGCAACTAATATGGAGTTTATAAGGCCTTGGGCACTCCCACCCTTTGAGCTAGCTTTTGGGGTGGTGTATCCCAAGGTTCTTTACATGGTATCAGAGTCTCGCCGTCCCCCACTTTCTCTTGTGGAATCTCTTAGCACAGGTAGGTTGGGCCTGTTGCATCATCTACTCTTCAAGCCCAATGGGCTCTCGTGTGATGGGGCGTGTTGAGATATATAGTCCCACATTGGTTGTATGTGCAACTAATGTGGAGTTTATAAGGCCTTGGGCACTCCCATCCTTTGAGCTAACTTTTGGGGTGGTGTATCCCAAGGTTCTTTCACCTTGTTTTATTCTCAGCTACTAAATTTGGTTCCTTTGGTAAAACCTTTGCTGCTTTTTTTGTCTTTCTATTTTGCTTTGCTCCAACCTTTGTTTCTAGACCATCTATCATGGATTTCATTACATTTTCACCTGCTTCATTTATTCTAAAGCAAGAACAAGTCTTGCCAGCAGCATATTTTACATCAGTTGCAGATTCATCACTGCTATCTCCAGGACAGCTAAGAGGGTTTTTCCAATCAGAAAGATTTAATTTATTCAGAGCTGATGTATACCAATTCTTTGAAGTTTTTTCATAAATTACCCCTTCACAAGAATCATATTTACTTTGACATAAATCTCCAAGATACTCATGCAGATTAACTTCAAGTATCAATTTACACTTTGAGCAACAAAATGTAGTGCTACTGTCTTTTAAAATATGCTCAGCACTTTGAAGTTCCTTTTCTGCTAAATCCCAAGCTCTTTTCTTAACATACAGTTTTCCTAGTAAATCACACCATTAAAATGGAAAATCAATTTCATATCAATCAGAAATGAGAATTATCAATCCAAGGGGAGAGGAAAGTTTACAAGTAACATTCATACCTAAGAGGGAAGAGAAAGCAACTATAAACAATGGCAATTGTAGCGAACAGGATATGGCTTTCCCCTGCCGGTAAAGGAACATAAAGAAATCTTGTTCTATTAATTTATTACAAGTACACTTATTGGACATCAAGCAAAGCCTGTAACTCCAACTCAGCATGGTTGGCAAGTTTGTAATCATATATCCATTTGGCAGGTTTCCATAATTTTTTTTGCTTATTTTTTTTAATCTCAAATTATATTACATAGGAATAAAAGATCCTCAAACATATAGCAGCAGGCTCAGCTTCTAACTTCTATAATGAGGCTTTGGTGAAAGTAGGCAGGAACTGTAACCTTGGACTCATAAGCCATAACATCCTTTCAATGACAAATGCATAAGTACAACCAGCACCCTTTTTTCATTTTTTCTACATCAAGACATGGCATCTATATTAACAAAACTGTTGTGATCTCGTCAATATTTATCAGAGACCTGAAAGCTTAAAACCAGGTTGTCATGAAACTTCGATGGTTCGACCACATATTGCCAAAACAAGATTGCCTTGCCCGATTGCTACGTGTCAATATCAAACCCCTTTGTCCAAACAGGGATGCAGTATATTAAGATCCCAAAAGAAAATGAGACACATATTGTAATAATAGCATAGGCATACGCTCTCCAAGGACGATTGCTTTCTCTCATTGCATTAAACTCAGCAGCGAAAGTAGAGACAGTACTCAGACACCCCATCATACCAAACTGTATTCCTGCTACAGAAGTATCACAATTCCTGGTGTTCACCTGCATCAAACAAGTAAATATTGGCCGTTACCTCCAAAATTGTGATGCAAGTTCTCTTGACTTTTGTATTGCGATATAAGATCCAGATTCTCAAAAACAACATAGGTAAGAGCAAACACATTTAGAGCTAAGAAGTTACAATGCAATTATATAAAGAAAAAGGTGCTTGCATAGATTTTTATCCTCACAAACTTCCATACAAGCCATTAGATAACACCTTGGTCCGGATAAGTCCACCTCAGAGTCTGTGAGAGGCTTGTGAGATAAAATCAATGCAAATATCGTCAAGAGAAATAAGGGCAACAATCAAGATAGTATCTCTGAAGTAGAAGTTGAAAGATAAGAGGTAAATCCTACTATCAAATATAAAGACAGATCCTATGACTACTAGGATGACAAAGAAACTTACTGCATTCTTCACACTAGCAAGTGCAGCCATAACACAAGCAGCTGATACGTTGGCAATTAGAGTCCCAAATGGAATCCATTTAAACAATCCTGCAGTTCCTATCCCACGTCCATTGAGCCGCGCTAAGAACCATCTAATCCACACACCGATAGGTCCAACCATGCATGCAAACCATAACTGAGCAGCACTGCCACCATGTTTGAACTCATCCTTTACTAATGCTCCACAGACACCCCATAGTATGCCCAATATAACCAAGAACATCACCATAACGGTCAACTGACGGCGGTAGCTGTCTACTTTGAAGTTGATCTTAGAGCAACCATTTCCTGAACTCATGTTCAGCCTGTTCAGGAGCCACCTGAAACCCTTGGCAGTTTCAATCCCAAATATGATGGAAAAGGCAACAAGAAATAAGCCTGCAAATTTCCAATGGTAAAACAAAATTCATCTTATCAATTGAGCCATGCAGAGGGGACAAAAAAAATCAAATTACCTACTTGGGATAAATATGAAAATGGAAAAAGAAAAAGAAAAAACTTTGAATGAAACAGCTATAAACCTGTAACTATCAAACACCATTATTAAATGCACTTATTTACCTAAAAGAAAGCCAAGTGCAGAGAAGAGCCAGTGGCCGGAAACACTGAGTTCAAGCATTTTTTGATTCCAACCACTGAAGGTTGTGAGGCTCCCTAAGTAACCAGTTGTAATTGCTATGGCTAGATGCTCTGACACATGAGATATGTCTCCTTTGAACACAACTCCAAACCATCCCATTAAAAATGAACCAATCTGGAACGAAATGTAAAAAATTAGCATTAGCATATTATCGGAACCAGCCTCTATTTGAATGAACTTCAGAACGGACTTAAATTTCACTTTCACCTAGAAGCAGTTTGAAACTTCTGTCAGATTGACCGTGTTAAAGCAAGATTCAAAACTACTTTGCAATTGTGTTCTATTGATAAAGGACTTAAGTGTCACTTGACAGAAAATTTAAAATGTCAGTCAGATTGACTGTATTATATCAGATTCAAAACAAATTTTCAATTGAGCACACTGTAGATTAAGGATTTAAGAAGTGCACAGCACAAAAGCAGAAAAGGAATATCTACTTCAAGCTCAAAAGTCAGAACATTCCTATTTGGCCTCACCTCCAGCTTAAAAGGTGCCACAAATTTTCTCTGTTGTTAGAAAAGCAGTAGATAAGCAGAATTAAATATACATTGTGCTTTCCAACATTTTATTATCATAATGTCTGGAAGTTATGTTCCCGGCCAAACAATTCTGGAGTGTTAGTCTTTGTGAACACACCATAAACTGTATGTACCAAAACACAGAAAAATAATGAAGATGGAAAAGGGAACACACCATATTAGAAGGAAGGTCAAGGTAAAGAATAGTTTGGTTGCTTGTCACGCCGGCAACCCCAGGGCCAAATAACTTTTGAAGTAAATATCTTGTTAAGACCTGCATAGTTATTATGACAATTTGTGTATTAGACTTTTGCGGATAATTGCTTGTCCTAACATGAAATTCAACAATGAAAAATATATCATCGTGCCAATAACAGCTGAAAAATTGCCATAAGCTCTCAATTACAAGCAAAAGAAATACGAATTAAAACTATGGAAAATATAATTAATCCATTCTGCACCAACAGGAAAACATGATACACCTAACATTATTTATCAGCTTCCTAATGGATAAGAAGCAGGAGGTAATGGTACACCAAAGTACTTAAATAAATTTATCGTAGACAAGCGAATAGATGGAACTTGGATTGTTATTATTACTGCTTTGTCTTGAACTAACTACATATTTCAATAATTAAAGTACTGTGCCTTCTTTTTCATTATTGTATGGAAACATTGAAACTGCACCAGAACTAATGCGGTAATGCACTCATAAGTATATCTAACAAGTCAAGGTAAAAGTTTAGCATATTATTACCCCAAGAATTCCAAAAACAGCTAAATGAACCATACATGAAATATAGTCCAGCAACTCTGGCAAGCCTTTACGAGGTTCCTGAAAGAAGATAACAATGTGTAAGCTACAATATTTGAAATTATCTACAAATATGATTAATTTACAAACAAAAGACAGAAACCAAAAAGACATGAAAGGTGTTGAAGAGAGCTAACTTGCTTTGAATCTTCAGAACCCACAATTGTATCAGTAGGAAGAGGCCTAACAGAGGAGTTAGGATGGGAGAAGGAAGGGTATGGTTGCAACCTGTGCTCCTCTGGAATGGAAACAGAAGCTCCATTTTCTGAAGTGTTATCAAAAGACAAGCGTAAACTGCTGCTCTCACTGAACCTTCTACTTGGAAGAGCTCGATCCCCAATGTCTCCAGCCTCTGAAACACTTTCACACTCAGCATCATTATCTATCTGATGGTTTGATATGCTCAATGAACGCCTTCTCATTGAAGAACAAGAACCTGCACTGCTCATTCTCTCCATTTCAAAGCTAAGACAAACACAGGACTTGTTTCTTCTTTGCTACCTCCTAAAGCTGCGTTGAACATTCAACTCAATACCAGTTTGACTCATGCAGCTGCCACCATTTCTGACCTTGTGTTTTTGCTATTTGTTTTTCATGTGGTATCAATTAGATGACTGAATTGAATTCTAGGCACTTTGACAAGTTTGAGTAACAATTTGCTTCTTACCCATTTTATTATATTTATCTCAATAAATTTCCCTTGATTTAATAAACAAAAAATAAACAGTTTCTACCCCAAGATAAAGAAAATTAAACAAATACATTGTAATCAATTTGAGACGTGATGCATATAAATCCACAAAAGTAATCCACAAAAGATGACTTATGGATTACAAAGATAAACATTGGGAAAATACCGCCCAAAAAAAGGCAATAACGTAAGTTACAAGCAATAATCGATTATGTCACCAAAATTGTACCTGGCCCGTAGAACGATAGAAGAATTTTGGTGGTTCTGGATCATCATTGATTGATTCAGTGATTCAAATCAATCAGAATGAGATAACTATTGAAAAAGAGAGAAGAGAGGAGAGAGAAAAAAGAAGAAATAAAAAATAAACTTTTGTATACATAAGTGTACCTCACGGAATAAAAAAAATCAAATGGAATCTGGAGCACCAAAATTTTTTCGGTAGAACGAATACAGTAGTTAAAATTTGAAGTAATCGAATCTAGCTCAATTGTAGAAAGAGTTCAATAAATGAAAAGAAAATAATTTTGGTTCAGCTTTTATATATTATTTTTAGGAAAAATTTAAATATTTTTACTTTTAACTTCTCCCATATTTTGAATTAAATTAATTACATAACCAACTCAATCAAAGTTTGTAAAAATACCAAAAAAAATTAACTTGCTTTAAAAAGATAATTAGAGTTGTTGGCTTAATTAAAAAAATAAAATTGAAGTCATCGTTTTTTATTATTTGGATTTGAATTTGAGGTCATCTATGACGATACGCAACAGGAAATTCAGTCAAGACCTTTAATGCTGTTCCAAATGTGAAAATAAATGTGAAGCGGTGAGAAATGAGGATCGAGGATAACAGCTGTGGTCGATAATAAGAGCCACCTTCTGAAATATAATTTTTATTTTCACATTTTACACACACAATTAAAAATGTTTGTAAAGCGATAAGTTATTTATATTTTCTCATTTTTATTTTTTTATCTTTTTACCTTTTTGTGGACTCCACCTGTATTGAGTATGTGACATAAGAAAATTTTCTTATATAAAATGAGAAAATTAATCCCCGATAAACAAAGGGATTAATATTTCTAAAGCAAATGTAGATAAGTTCTTTATATTTTTTTCCAAAATGATGTAATTATGGTTTGAAAAATTAAAAAATTATAATGAAAAAGACTATTATAACCTGAAATAAATTATAATTACAAAAATATATTGTGATTTCTACCTCAAAATGATTTCATTTTTCAGATAGAAACCTTAGCTTCCAATTTGCAGTAATAATTTATAAAGTCTACATTAAAAAAAATAAAAAATGAACCCATAAATAAATATATAAAAAAAGTGATTTTAAATTTTTTTTGGATTAATATCCTCACGATTTCTTATACACTTAAAAATATATAAACATTATATATAGAATTATATAAAGAGAGAAAAAATTATGAACCTCATATTTTTATACATGTAGAAATATAATATAGATTACCAAAAAAAAAAAAAGAAATACAATATAAGAAATGTTATTTTTTATTAAGTTTATTTTTACCCAGGGCAGGCAATATACATGAAAACACTTATAAGATTTATAAATTTATCATTTCTCTTTGAAATAAGAATAAAGTTGAAGTTTCACAAGTAATCAAGAAAGTAAAACAACGTTTTCCAAAAAATAAAGTAAGACAACTTTATTTTTTTGGATTCTGTGGTTTGCATTTGACTTGTCTTAAACCACGGGAAGCAATAAATTTTTTTAAAAAAAGAAAAAGAAAAAGGTTGTACTTAAAGCCTCGAAAGGGCCAACGCATTTGGCATCATTTCAGTGGTTCACATGCACCGCCCCTGGGCATGTATGATTCTGGCTCTATTTCTATGCCATTTCCCTTTCTCATACGAAAGATGCCATAACTTATTAATTACCTCTGAGCAATGCATCCAAAACCCAGTTGTACCTAGAAATATTATCTTAATAAATTTTAAATCAACGATTACAACTATCATACGATTTCTCATAATGAAATAATTCAAACAAGAAACTAGAAATCAAGGTGCTGATTGATTAATGGACCCCAATAGAGTTCCATCAATCCAAAGAAACAAACACTAGCGTACGCAAAGGGGTGTTAAACTAGAGGAACCAGATTACATGAGTCAGAGAGATCCAAACTTGGCTTGTTCTATCAGATAAAATATTGCATGCTCTGAATCGTCACATTGTTGGAATGGTAGGGGAGCCTAAAATCTTTGCAAAAAAAATATTTATGGGTTAAGTGATAAACCATAATAAGTGGGTCGACACCACATCTTAACCCAAAAGGTTAAGGCTATTGGTTTATGGGTCTTTTGCATTTTATATGGTCATCACTTGGTCCATGTCTAGTCGATGTGGTACTTCTATAACAATAAGTGGGTTCAACATATTCCTCTCAAGTGCATCACCATCTCCAATGCTTTCAACATATTCCCCTCAATCCTTTAGCTATGATACTACTGTTGGGAATGGTAGGAGGAGCCCAAAACCTTTGCAAAGGAAACATCCATGTGCCAAGTGATAAATCACAATAAGTGGGCTGACATCACATCTTAACCCAAAATCTTAAGGCTATAGGTTTATGGGTCTTTTGCACTTTATATGATCATCATTTGATCTATGTCTAACCGATGTGATACTTCTTTATAACTCATACTTGAATGCTTTTAACACGCATGAGGATATTGTTAGATTGTAAATATTTGAATTTGAGTTTTTTATCTGTTTTTAGTTAATTCTTGTAGAAATAAGTAGTTCTGATTTGTAATTATTTATTAGTTAGGTTGTTCCTATTTTAGAAGGGCCGTTGGAGTAGACTTGATCTCCTTCTTTTATATATATAAAATCCTTTGGGGAAGAGTAAATGTAAGTTACGCAAGAATTCATGAATCAGGTACTGGTTTATTGTTTTTTTTTTTTTTATAACACTGGTTTATTGTTTTAACAGATATTAAAATTGAACTTATCATTAAACCGGTAAATGGCACATGTTCATGACTTGTTTGTCTTAACTGTGATTGCATTATGGTTAAATTAGTGATAATCAAATATAAATTTTTCAAAGGAAAAGATATTGTAATAATTAATTAGTGTTACTATCAATTAATTCTACCGTTAGATCGTTTATATTGATCCAATGATTATATTTATTTTCATTGGTAATGATTCCTCATGTTTAATACTTTATATTTATTTCCACTTTTGTATGCATATGATTTCGCATATTTAATGCTTTTACATTAAATATGCGAAATCATAACCATACAAAGGTGGAAATAAATATAATCGTTGGATCAATATAATCGATCTAATCGAAATTGATTAGTAATAATATTGGTAGTAATATTAATTAGTTGTTACAATATTATACCCCATATTTTAATGCTAAATTTTATATTAAATGATAAATGAAATTAATATTACATTGTAAAAAAAAAAACTAAATAATAATAATTTAGCAAATACCAAATGGAATATACCAATTAAAAGACAATCCTAACTAGCCGAGCCGAGATTTGATTTTAAAAGGTTAAGTCTATGTTTGAATGTGTACCAAACTTGTTACCTGTCATGAATATAATTATTGGCAAGTGACCTGACTTATTTACAAAAAAACATCTAGTTTAGCCTGTCTAAAAAATAAGATAATAAAAATTTATCTAAACAGAATTTACGATCAAGAACATAGTAACTTCATAAATATTCATAAATTCAATGTATACCCAAATAACATAATATAAAACAAAATCATTCAAAAAATCTGTTTAACCAATAAAATGGGTGAAATGGATTGAGGAGAGAGAAGACTATTACAAGTAGTATAAAAATATAAATATAAATTAATATACTAGGCCACTATGACCGAGCTTTTGAATTTGAACTCGAGGTCTTTTTATATTAAACGAACTTTTATATAAGTTAAAGTTTGATTCCAACAATCAAAAATATATAAAATATTTTAAAGATATGTAAGTTAAGACCTTCACGAGCTAAGCCAAATAACCTCTCATTCGTTTATTACCCCTAACCATGACACTGTTTAATATTTCAAAGCACATTAGATAATAAATAAAACATATAAAGACACAATATATATATATATATATATATATATATATATATATATATATATATATATATATATATAAGATTGAAAGACGCTAACTTACAAGATATATAAAATTTACTAACAGTGATCAAAATATCAAAAAAATTATCAAATGCCACATAAATAATATTTTTTATTAGACTACCATGTGTCATAATTAGCTACCAGTAGTAGCGAATTTCATGGCCAATAATTTCGTGACACGTGGTCATGTTACAGATGAAATTCGCTACACAGTATAACGAATTATGTCGCGCCAATTTTTTCCTGCAAAAGTGTGACACATGTCAAAAATCATTCGCGAACCTAATATGCTACACAGTGTAGTAAATTACTATCTGCTTGACACATGTCATTTTTGCTGACTATGCATTCTGATGTAACATAATTTGCTACACTGTATGGCGAATTATTTACAAGCATATTTCGCTACACAGTGTAGCGAAATATCCCACGTGATATTTTAGAAAAAATTATTATTAAGATAGAGTCTGATAATTTTTTTGATAAGGCGTCACAAAATTATCACTATTCCTAAAATTTAAAATTAGGATAAGTCACCTCGCGTCTATCGTAGACGTGTGTCTCGTAGCTTTTATAACTTAGTATTCGTCTTTCATTTGTCGTAAAAAAATATTTGTGTAAAACACTTCTTAGCCATATAAGAAGAAATTTTTTTGCAGCCATAGATTCATTATAATTTATGTCATATTAATTTTATTTTTAAAAAAATATGGTGGATCCCACATTTATTTCTCTCTATTGTAAAATCTGATGCTCTGCATTAATAGCAGAGATATAAAGCCCAAAATATTTTAGTTGAATTAATTTCTTTTTAAAGAACTCGGTTCTCCATCCGTGTTTACTAGTGAATCAAAACAATTGTTAGGTTGACTAGTTTTTAAACCCACCGTCCAGTCAAGTCAATTTTATTTTATCAATGCTTAAGATTTTCCTTATTTTATATATATTTTGACATTTCAATTTTAATTAATGATGAACACTACTCACTTATATCCTTATCATCTCAACCTTACTTCTTACTTCAAAATAAAATAAAATTGATAATATATATAATTGTTTGGCTACCCCATAGTTAATCAATACTGAAATATTAAAATGTGAATGAAATAAACTCGATCTCAGGTGACAGTGACACCTCACCAAAATACAATAATTTATGTGCTCCATAACTACATGATACCGCAGAAAATTTGGCCGGCCCAATTTTTGTGAATCTTATTTTTGCTTTAGCAAGCTTTCAATAAATGGGGCAAGTGGTGTATTATCATGCATGGATACTTCAAAATTAGTTGTGTATTTATATCGCATCCGTAATTGATACCATTTTTATTTGGCTGAATTTATAATTTTTGGCGTTTCAATTTTTTTTAATACCCCACGCCTTCAAAGTACTGATATTAAAACAAATTCAAGATATATAATTTTTTTTTGGTACATAATTTTTTTAATTTCTCACCAATTAGATTTTCGATATTTCATCATCACCAAACCAACTATAGTGAAGTTGGTAGGCAAGAAGCACTTGAGTAAAAAAGAGTGACCGCATAAGAGGGAAAAACAAATTCAATGGTCGAAGCCATTGAATTTTTTAGGGTTTCCTCTCACAAATAAAAAATTGCTTTTCTTATTTTATCGCTGCTGTTCTTTTTTTTAATCATTTTTACCTCTCTATTTGTGTGAGGTGAGCATAAAAATAAAAGTAGAAAAGAGAAAAAATTGATGTTGTGAGAGGGAGCACCGGATTATTGGTGGGACCATAAAAAATATTTCCTCCAAACAGGTAAGTATTTTATATGTCCGCTTACATTCTCCAAACAGGAATACAGTATATTAAGATCCCCAAACAAAATGAAAGGCATATTGTAATCATAGCATAGGCATATGCTCTCCAAGGATTTATGCTTTCTCTCATTGCATTAAACTCAGCAGCAAATGTAGAGACAGTACTCAGACAGCCCAAAAGACCAAATTGAATTCCTGTTACAACTGTATCACAATTTGTGGTATTCACCTGCATCAAACACCAGGTATACACTGATCACAACCTCCAAAATTATGATACACATTCTCAGAATTTTGTTGGGACATAAGATCCAAAAAAATATTAAAAAAATATTAATAGAAAACTTGGAGAAAAATTGATAGGAAAAGTTAAGAAATCTAAGAAGGGTAAGAATAAAATACGAGTACAAAATTTTCAAAAATAAAATTATTAGTAAGAGAAGAGGTAGGTTACGTTTATAACTTTTTTTGGGAACATAGTTGAGGTTGTAAGAGTTGTAAACAAAAAAAGTTGTAAACGTAACCCTTCTCATAAAACAAATATAAGTTAAATACCATATGGCAAGAATATGGAGAAGAATCAAGTTGGAAAGAAAACCTTTCTCCTAAAACAATTGTGATCCACATAAGGAGTTTGTATAATAAGATACTGAAAAAACTTACTGATTTCTTCATAGTAGCTAATGCAGCCATGACACAAGCAGCAGAAACATTGGCAATTAGAGTCCCAAATGGAAGCCATTTGAACAACCCTGGTCCTATTCCACGCCCATTGAGTCGAGCTAAGAACCACCTAATCCACACACCTAGAGGTCCAACCATGCAAGCAAACCATAACTGAGCTACACTACCACCATGTTTAAACTCAACCTTTTCCAATGCACCAATGACACCCCACAACAAACCTAAAACCACCAATAACACTATGGTAACTACCAATTGACGTTGAAAGCTGTCCACCTTAGAGATACAAGTGCCACTTCTAGGTCTCATGTTTAGCCTGCTGAGAAACCATTTGAAACCCTTGGCTGTCTCTACCCCAAAGATGATCGAAAAAGCAACAAGAGACAAGCCTACAATATTCCAGTTGTTTACAAACTCTTCTTAATAACTAGAAGGTGCTGAGTTAAAATTGACATTCAGATTACTTAGGATAAAAATCCAAGACAAAACACTTCGTGAGTGTCTAGGGAAGGGAATACTCTAGGAAGTCTTTCCCCTGCTTTTCGCAGAGAGACTGATTCGAACCCACGACCTGACACACCACGGCAAGCAAGCTTACCGCTGAGCCAAGCCGGCCCTTCATAAAAATCCAAGACAGGGAAATAAAAATAGCTAAAGGATCTGAATGAGACAGCTACTATACAACTAAATCACCCTTAACAAAATGTGCCATATTACCTACCAATTAGAAAGCCAAGGAGAGAAAAGAGCCAGTGTCCATCAACACTGAGCTCAAGCATTTTCTGATTCCAACCACTGAAAGTTGTTAGGCTCCCTAAGTAGCCAGTTGTTAGTGCAATGGCTAGATGCTCAGATACACGAGATATATCTCCTTTAAATACAACACCAAACCATCCCATCAAAAAGGAACCAACCTGGAAAATGTGTACAAAATTTGAATGAGCACAGTATCAAAATCAGCTTCCTAATCAATGAACTTCAACAATTGCATTTAACGGGAATGCTAAAGCTTTTATATTGATTGTATGAAAGCAAAAATAGCAACTGTAACTCATTTAATTATACTGATTTATGTCACTAAAAAATATGAAGGGTTGTAACTTTGCATTATTAGCAAATCTCAAATGGTGTTGAGTAAATCCTTAAAGTCAAAATGAGTAACATGCAGATCAAGGAATTAAGGATATTTAAATAGAGATGAAGCATGCCTAAAACTAACTAATGTTATGCTGTGATAGAATAAATATGCACTTGCTTTTGAAACACATTTATAATCCGGATTAACTCCCGGATACACTCTTATAAGGTACGGGTATACACTTCTTTTAGGTGATGCATATCCCGATCAATTAAGGATTCCAAATGCAAGTGCCAGCAAAATAATTAACGTTAAACAATTGAATAAAGGTCAAAGAAATTGTTAGAGATATATAAAATCATTAATGTAGCCTCACCCATCAGCTTAAGCTTTTGGGTTGAATTGGTTTTTTACATGGTATCAGAGCCTCCGTGCCACTAGTTTGGGATAAAGGTGTTGTTGATGTATTAACACAACAATGCCAATAAAGGCTAAAATTGCTTTTCAACCAGCCAAATGATTCTACAGTCCATTTTTTGTTCCTTAATCGTTCAATGATTCATAAGGATATAGTCATCATGAAAATCATATTCTGAAATTACTAGCATATCATCCCCCTAATCATGTTTAACCTTATTACTTATTTTTCTTCTTTTCTTCTCCTTTGGCAAAACCTGATCAAATTTGGTCTTTTGAATTTTCTTTTCATTGGTAAAAAAGTAATCATTTATTGCACTCAAGAGTCAAGACTTGCGCCTGATAATCTGTGCATGCGAAGGGACAAGGGGCAAACCATATTAGAAGGCAAGTCACGGTAAAGAATGGTCTGATCACTAGTCAAACCAGCAACCCCCGGTCCAAATAACTTTCCCAGTAAGTATCTTGTTAAGACCTGCATATTTATTATAGCAATTGGTGCATTAGAATCATGATAATAACTACATATTTCACAATGAATTGATAAGAAAGATAATGTTAATGATTCAGCGGATAGGCAGGTAGATTTTATTTTGAGTACTCTACTTAAACGTCTTAGATTGAAAGGTCGGCTTGGCTCAGCGGTAAGCTTGCTTGCCGTGGTGTGTCAGGTCGCGGGTTCAAATCAGTCTATCTGCAAAAAGCAGGGGAAAGACTGCCTAGAGTATTGTCTTCCCCAGACACTCACGAAGTGGGTATTTGAACTGGGTCGGCCCTTTTACTTAAACGTCTTAGATTACTTTCCCTTGAGAACATAACTTATAGCAACATTAAATTTGTTCTGCTTCAAATTATGGCACTCTTGGATCAATGAGATAAAAGAGAGAAACAAGTATTTATGTGCAGACAGAATTGGGACTATAATTGTAAGAATATGGAGCACCTATAATTGGGTTCTTAAGGGTATATGCTAAAATGCTTGCCAGAGACTTGGTTTGAAGTAAACAAATCAGTTATAGTATATCCTATCTCAAGAATGAGCATGAATATGCAATTTCTTAAACTCTTCATTATTTATCAAACTGATTTTCCGGCATACAACACCAACAAACAATCAATGCAAATGGATTCTATCAAAAACCAAATTACCAGCAATACTGTTCAGAGGAAAGTCCTTTAGTATCAAACCTATTTTCTAGCATCTAACACTGTTTTTAACCATTAAGCAACCGATAAAATTAGAATAATCCAAAGTCAGAAGTTAGCATATTACCCCAAGAATTCCAAAAACAGCTAAATGAGTTAGACATGAAACATATTCCAGTAGCTTGGGTAACTTCTTGTTGTCAAGTTCCTGCAACTAGAGTCAAAATAACTTCATTATGTAATCATGAGGAAATAAAAATAATTCGAATTAATTAAGCTTAAACGTATCATTAACAAACATAGAAACAATAAATCAAGAAAAAGAAAATGTTAAATGAACCCACTTGTTTTTTATCTTCAGAAAGAACTTTTCCATTAGTAGAAACATGGGTCTGGATTGGTTCTAATGACTTTACAGAGGAGACATAATTCAATGATGCTGGATATTGATGCAATTCATGGTCCCCATGAATGTAAACACCTCCATTTTCGGAAGAACTCTCACTGTGCCTTGGGCCATGAAGAACTCTATCCCCAATATCTCCTGCTTCTGAAACACACTCACTCTCAGCATCATCATCTACCTTTTGACTTATTGAAAGCCTACTAACTGCAGAACTGCAACTGCTTGTTCTCTCCATGAACCCCTCGAAAGCAATAAAACCTTTTTCCCTCTGAAATAACTACAAAGTTGTTAAAAAACAAAGTCAAGATCAGTGTTATCCTAAATGAGTGATCCAGCTACTACTGGAAATCTTGGTTTTTTGTTTTCTTGCTTTTCTTTCTCCTTTTAACATGGAATGATGAATCCAAAATACAAAACATCTACTTATCAAATTACATAATGGATTGTGAACTACTTCGCCTTAAGAAAGCTAAGCAACATGTGTGTAAATTTAAATAACTGCTGCTACCAACTTTGTAGTTTTTAAACAAAGAAAAGAAGCCAACATTGAAACTTCCAACTAAAAAAGAAGTAATTTATCTGCAAGTCAATATGAGAGAGATGAAGAAGCAGCTATCAGCAGGCCTAGAATTAAAAATTCAAGTGCATAGTTGACTTATTATTTGTACATTTTTTTAACATAAAAGTGATTAACAAATATTTCAGCTAATAAAAACTTCAAATATATGCAGAATTCATAAAAAGCCACTACGTCATGCACGGTGCTCAGTGCATTACCAAAAAAAAAAAAAAAAAATTAAAATTTATTTGTGTTCTGGATCTTCTCTTCTATAAATAAAGCATTAAACTTTTTTGGTACACGTCATGTAATCCCTACTTTTTTAGCAATTACTGCATAGACACTATACCTTCAACATGTCTATCATATGTCAGCTATGGTGGGTAATCGACCAAAACGTCACTGTTTACCAATTTTTTTACTTAAATGTCACGCAAATAGTGTTATTTCTTAATCTGCCAAAAACTTAATATTATAAAAGACTTAAATTTTATTATCTTGCTGCAAAGTAAAAATTTTCTGCAGCACGCACAATCAATGGTGGGGTTTACAGTTTATTAAAAAAATTAATTCAAGAATGATTTATGTGATGTTTTTTGTGTGTGCTAAGTTTTATTATATTGCTGCAAAGTAAAAAAAATTTGCAGCACACACAATCAATTATAAGTTATTAAAAAAAAAATGGAGTGATGTGATATTTTTTGTGTGTGCTGCAAAATTCTTTTACTTGTTGTCACATAACAAAACTTTAACTCTATTATAAGTTGTGAGTTTTTGATAATTTTTATATTATATCTCTTTAACATATTTTTGTATAAGAATTTTTTGAACTTGAAACATGAATATTATAACTACCTATTTTATAATTTTATCTTTTACTAACATAATTCCTTTATAAAATAGTAAAAATCGAACTTGTGAGCCGCGATGACCTTGCATCATAGACAATCACGAGCAGCATGCAGATCCCATATTGTTCACTGCAGATCGGTCAGACACGCACGAACACATTTGGGATACCAAGATTTATCAAATGTGGTCTACACAAATTAGAAATGTTAACACTATTCAAACAAAGGAAAATTCAAAAGCAAGCTATCTTTTCACATCGAAGGAAAAAAGTTAAGGTGTTACTGTTATACCCAAATAATTAGTGCCCGCTTTGAAATGAAAGAAGCTTAAAGATTCACAAGTCACCATGAATAGTATTTGCTTTTCTCTTTTTCCTTGTTGTATATAATTTCTACTTTAAACCACATAACGCAATAATAAAGGTCGATGGGACCATGGCGAATTGTGACACATGCGCCACAACTTCAGCCTCGAGCCATGAGAGGTTTCGGTGGTATTCCGAGAAGAACAATACTGTTCGATCCTAGGGATAGAAAGGAACAGCGACCAAAATCCACTGTTCACCCAAGTTTTTTTAAGATGTCACTGTTGTTTTTGTAACATGTCACAGTGGGCAAAGTTTGCTAAAAATTATAGCGAACTCACAGTTGATGACGTGTCATGTTTTTAGTGGACACCAAGTTTGCTTCACGGAATCGCTACCCAATATAGCGAACTAATATAGCGAACTTAGTATTTATTTATTTTATTTTTTAACTTGATATTTGTTATCCACTAGAAAAAAACGTGACATATCTGCACATTCGCTATGGTGTCCAGTGAAGAATATAACACTATTCACGTGACATTTAGATAAAAAATTCAGTAAAGAGTGACATTTTCGTTGTTCGGGATCTAGATGTCCGGTTGGTAGTTAATATTGGATCTACTTTCAGGTACCCTACAGATGAGATACCTTAAGGTGGTGTTTGGTTAGGAAGGTTTTTGGAGGATATCTATCTTTCTCAAGTATGGTTTTTAGAAACACCATGTTTGTTTCAACATATTTTTCCAAAAACCCATCTATCCAGTAAGTATGGATTTATGAGAAACATAGATATCCGCACTGTTCAAAAACCCAATTTGAAGGTGGGATTTTCGGAAAACCGGTTATCTCACTTTTAATATACCGTTGATCTCATAAAGCTACCTAATTTTTCCAGTGAAATTTTTCCCCACCAAACAACTTTTTTTTTACATTTTTCTACCTATTTCACTTTATCCATCTTCCAATCATTTCTCTATCTATTACATTTCCCTACTATTCTAAAAAAATTTCTCATACCAAACGTCCCTAAAGAATAGCATAATAAGGAGATAGGATCAAGGTGGGGTTAACCGGTGTGTGGATTTTGAATGTGTATACCTAATTGACTTAACGTTACATGAGGTGGAATTAAGGCGACGGGGTGCCGAAAAAAAAAATATATACATAATGGAACGCCTTCTCAACGCAGATGTGTAAGAAAAATTAAAATTATACATATAAAAAGAGGTCATTCCTATTGATTATGTCAACACTGCAATGGAACGCCTCCTCAAAGGAGATGTGAAATATCGATTTGTGATTGACATTGGTAACACACTGAAACCAAGCTCATAAATTTTGCACGATTCAATTTCGGAGAATGAACTGTGAGCGAAAAAAATAATAAGAGAAAAATATGATACCTTTCAGCCTACCTACCATTTGTCAGAGAGTTTCAGATCTTGATCGGTGTTATGTAATTTGCAATGCCGTTTCTTGAATAAAAAAATTGTTTCCTTCTAATCTGACGTTGAAAATATTCCTCTTTGTTTTTTTTTGGTGAGGTGGAAATATTCCTCTTAGAAGCAAATCCAAGTGCATTATATTTTTTTGGTAAATATTCCATGTACAATAATATAACAGCTTGAGTTGCATCATTTCTTCTTCTTTTTTTTGGGCAAAAAAAGAAAGAAATTTCTTCTTGCAGCCCTTTAATTAAAAATTTCACATAGTTAGACAATGAACACAAAGAAAAAAACAAAAAATAGTGAAGCTTTTTGGTGTCTTTTTTTTTTTTTTTTGATAATAAGCTTTTTGGTGTCTTTTGTAACTATTTATATTGGTGCTTAATGTCTTGTTACCCTAACGAGATCATGTGCAGAACTTGTTAGAGAGTTTTAAAATAGTTTTAATTAAAAAAAATATGATATTGTAACAACCAATTAGTGTTACTACAAATATTACTACCAATCAATTTTACCATTAGATCGATTATGTTCATCTAACGATTATATTTATTTTTATTCTTTGTATGGTTATGATTCCCTATATTTAATGTGAAAGCATTACATATGCGAAATCATAACCATACAAAGGTGAAAATAAATATAAAATATTAAATATAAAAAATCATAACCATACAAAGATGAAAATAAATATAACCGATAGATCAACACTACTGGAAAAGTCGTGAATAGCAAGGGAAAAATTCCCTTGCAAAACAACAAAAGGGAACAGGAAAGGTTGCTAAACATCTTAAATTGGGAATCCTATCTTTCTTTATTGGGCTGGACTTGACTTTTAATTATGTGGTTAAAGCCCAACTACAAAGACCAATGCCCTCTTTGGTGGCATCTGAAGCATGTGTCACTTTTCATTTAATTTGTATAGTGATGACGACGAGGGTGGTTGGAACAAGAATCTTTCAGACATTTTTCTCTGCTTCTCACCATTGAACAATTTTTACACACACCTTAAATATCAACAGAGTCTTATCTTTCCTATGACTAGCTGACATAGGCACTACTGTCACTACATGCCCTCAATGTCTACCACAAAGGATGCAGTGACATATTTTATGACTTTTTCTCATACGCATGATGCGGTGACCAATTAATGCCCTTGTCCATTTTAAATTTGATTTATATATTATTTTTGAATTTTTTGAGGGAATATATTCTCACTTTCCCAAATTGCGAGGGAATTTGAGGGGGAAATTATGAAATTTCAGTCGCAATTTTTTATCATAGAACTTGCGAGGGAACTTCCGTCGCCAATATTTTCCCTCGCTAGCTTCCGTCACAGACTTATGGTGTTTGCAAGAGATTTAAATTCCCTCGCAAATTGCGACGGAATTGCAACCGATCTGCAAGGGATTCTGCGACGGTGTTGTAGTGACGAAAAATTCCCCTATTTTCCGTCTCAACTGTATTTCCCTTGCAAATTTCGTCGCAGTTTGCAAGGGAAATTTTCTCTCACAATTTTCCCTCGCTATTCGCGATTTTTCTAGTAGTGAATAATCGATCTAACAGTGAAATTGATTATTAGTAACATTGGTAGTAACACTATCTGATTGTTACAATATATTTCCCCTAAAAAGAGTGTGGGGCTGGAATGCTGCTAAATTGTTACATACTATCATAAGTTATCTGCATACGGTGGTGTTGGTGGATGCTGCACAGGGAAGCTGATAAGGGATTGGTTCATATTTTATCAGTCAACTCTCAATCTTCACTTTGATTCTTCTTCTATATCTCTTCAATCAAATAAAATATATTGAACGAAGGCAATATAATAAAACCTATCTACAGAGTAAAAGCCAAATTCAAATGTGGTTCAAGCTTGGTATATCGATCGTCTATTTTGAGGTAATTAATTACGATGAAACTTAGATAAATAATAGCTTCTTATAATGTTGTTTCCTAGGAAAAACATTATATATAAATATGTTGTTTTCTACGCATATAATAAAAAATTTATTGTATGTTTATAGAGTATATATGTTCGTTATAACATCTTCGAGAAGCAGAGGCGGAGAGGACTCAAATTTGTTGTGATAGAAATATTTTAACCCTGAATCATGTATATAATTATAAAATACCAAACAATACGAAATCAGAGTTAGGATTGTGTGTAACATCCCGAGCGCTGACGAGGGCGGAGAGTGATCGCCGGTGCAAAGAGGCACGGACAAGGAGCGGCTCCTGACAGGCTTCCAGCGGGGGTTACATGCATGAATGAATTGAGTCGACACCCGAAAGAGAGATTCCAAAGACTGTGCAGGTATGAGACTGCATAGTTTGGGATAGCTTAAGAGAATTAATTGGTACTACCTATAAAAATAAGATGCATCTGCTTTTCGGTAGCCCGGAACGGAAGAACTTCACAATTAAGCATGCTTGACTTGGAGCAATTATGGGATGGGTGACCTCCTGGAAAGAATTCCTGGGAAGTGAGCGAGTGAGAAAAAGGCACACTAAAAAGTCTCGTGTTAGTATGTGGGGATAGTCATTGATTCTTGAAGCGGCCGGGCGTTACAAGTGGTATCTGGGGTGGTGTATCCCAAGGTTCTTTGACAGATAGTCATTGATTCTTTCAAGTGGTATCAGAGTACGGTGTGGATCGACTACGGTGTGGAGGGGACGAACCAGGGGTGGGCATGTAACATCGCGAGCACTGACGAGGGCGGGGAGTGATCGCCGGTGCAAAGAGGCACGGACAAGGAGCGGCTCCTGACAGGCTTCCAGCGGGGGGTTACATGCATGAATGAATTGAATCGACACCTGAAAGAGATGAATTAATTGGTACTACCTATAAAAGCAATATGCATCTGCTTTTCGGTAGACCGGAACGGAAGAACTCCACAGTTAAGCGTGCTTGACTTGGAGCAATTATGGGATAGGGACCTCCTGGAAAGTTTACCCGGGAAGTGTGCGAGTGAGGAAAAAGCACACTAAAAAGTCTCGTGTTAGTATGTGGGGATAGTCAGTGATTCTTGAAGCAGCCGGGCGTTACATTGTGCGTACCTTGTTGGATCGTCACAACGCCGAAAGAAAGAGGGACTACATGCTAGATCTTCCTCTCTATCACCTATCTCGGTAAAGGCAACCTCAGTGCTGCCCAACTAGGCCTAATAACAACATATGCCCATATATAAATAAAAATTCTAACATGTTGCTGTATGAATACATGCCAAATGGGAGCTTGGGAGAATCGCTACATGGTCCAAAGGGATTTACGAAAAAAAAATTAACAACTGTGTTCATGTTCTATCTCTCTTTTATTAATTGTTCATATAACATATACTTTTATTTATAACTAATTATTTATTAATTAATATATTACATAGAATTAACATGAGAATTTGACATGAGAATTTGAATTTTCTAACGTCTATTTACAACGTTACACATAATTTTTTCTAATATATTTTTTTACATAGTCTTGTTGATTATAAAATCCATAATTTAATACCCATATATTTTAAGAAAGTTGTAACTATTTATTTATTTTCCTTTCCCCTAAGAAATATATACAGCTTTTCTTCTCCAATTCAATCATATTAATTTTTCCAATTCCAAACCCCGGTCACGTCCGTATTCAAATCAACCAATAAAATAAAATTCAGCTACGTATCTTTCAGTGAAACATCTAGAAAATAAAGTAAAGTAATGCTTTTTTGCGGACAGATGAATCTTAAATCAAGCTTTATTATCGCTTTTTATGCCTATCATGCAGGTGGATGTCCCAGGCAATTTCATGATTAGCATAATTTTATAACGTCAAGTCGTCAACATGTTAAAAGGTGTAACACATGAATGGAAAACTTGTCTTTCTAAGTCCTATTTAATTAGAATATATGGTGTTACAAACAGAAATAAGGTAAAGTTGAAAGTAGATTTGTAAATAGATGAGGCTGCAGGAGCTACACAAAATAAAATTAGGGAAAACTTCAAAAAAAATTCTTTAATTCTTTTTTAAAATCATTTACTCCTTTTTCAAAATTTTAAAACATTTATTCTCTTAACTTAAAGTTTTTTTAGATAATTGATAAATAAATTTTAAGTAAAGGAATAAATAATTCGAAATTTTAGGAGAAGGTAAATGATTCTGAAGACATTTACAGGAAGTTCTTTGAAGATTTTACATAAAACTATTATGTAAATAGTATTTTCAGAAAATATTTAAATGATTTTAAATAATAAAAATAAATCAATTTATACCCATATGAAAATAAGAACTCTTACCTTCACTATTATCCTATTTATATTTCATGATTCATACAAATTATATTACTTACCAATCTTAGTGATCTTTTTTACTATTTTTATTATGTTCTCTTATTTATTTTTTAATAATTTAAAACACTAATAGGATTTGGGAGTTTAATCAAATATACTTTTTTTTTAAAATTATTATCATGTTGTTTAAGGCATGTTATTGTGGCATTACTTTTCTTTTTTATTTTATATTAAACCACATTATCTTCCGCAATTATAGAAAAAAATAATCTATAAAAATCAGTCTCCCTATCGTCAAAAGAATTAAGAATAGTTCACACTAGTTATTTATTTATTTTAGGTAGACACTCTAATTTTTTAAATGTATTAAGGGTTTTTATTTTAGTTATTTATTTATTTCTCCTTCCTTCAAAATAAACGAGGTAGAGATAAGAACCAAGTTTTCTAAATATTTTCTGACCCTTTTTCTCTTTTCCTCTGTTACACGAACCCTCACGTCATCACTCCCTCAATGAATTTTTCTTTCTCAGTCATCAACCTAAGGTCTCATTCAGGTGTGTGCATAGTTTGATTCGGTTCGGTTTTCTTTGCCAAATCAAACTGAATTGAAAAAAAAAAAAATTCAATTATATAAGAAGTGAATTAGTTTATTAGTTCAGTTCTGAATCCAAATAAACATTATAAAAAGTTTGATGGAAAAGAATTTTATATATATATATATATATATATATATATATAAATATAAATGACACTAAAAATTAAAAATAAATAAAAATATAATACATAATACATGGGAGAGGTTATACTTATAACCTATTTTCCTTTAGAACCTCTTACAAACAATATCTTAACCGTTGATAAAAAACGGTTAAGATTTGTTGGAATTAATAATTAATTAATAAGTTTTATTTGTGAAAATCTTAACTGTTCATTGACGAAAATCAACGGTTATCGTTGATTAGCGGAAATCAACGGTGATGAGATATAGTTGTAAAAGATTGTAAAAAAAAAATGTTGTAAGTATAACCTTCCTCTAAAAAGTATAAAAATATTTTTTAAAATAAAAAATATAAATAATATCACATTTAAAAAAAAAGTAAAAATAAGAGAGAAAAGACTTAAGTAAAGAAAAGAAAAATATGCTTACCAAAAAAAAATTGGAAAAAATATTTGTCATTTTAACTGACATAAAGTTATATCATTTTAAAGGGAGGTAAACACAAAATAATAATTTTTTATTTAAAATTTAAATTAAAAAAAATCACTCAATTTCTCCTCTCCCAAATTCTTTGCGTATTGAAAAAATGACATAACTTATGTCATTTAAGATGACATAACTTATTGGGCTTGGTGTTTGTCATTTTAAATGACATAAGTTATGTCATTTAAGGAGAGAGATAGATACACGAAAAAAATCATGGGAGAGAGAAAGTGGGTGATTTTTTTTAATTTAAAAGTTAAATATAAAATTATTTTGTTTCTATCTCTATTTTAAAATGAGATAACTTTATGTTATTTAAAATGACAAATATTTTTCCTATAAAAGAAATAGAGTAATAAAAATGCGTTTTATTAATCTCATGTAATAGGAGAGAACTCTCTCATGTTATAGATACAATAATGTGTGAGACCCATCCACTTATACAACAACAACATCAACATCAACATCAACTTTATCCCAAATATATATATATATATATATATATATATATATATATATATATATATATATATATATATGTATGAGAGAAAAACACTCTTCTACAACATAAGAGTATATTTTCACAATAAAAATAAGGGTTTGCTTGTTCTGGAGTTACTGCAGATCTACAGTGAGACAATACGACGTCGTTTTAGGACGGAAATCATGGTGTTTTTTTAATTTTAATTTATTTCGGGGTTTACATTTACAATTTTTTAAGATTTCAATACCAAAACAACGTCATTTTAGGAATAAATGCAGATAACTTATCTGTATTAACTGCAGAAATATTTTTCCCTAAAAATAAAGATAAAAGAAGGGAAAAAATAAAAGAAAAATAAAAAAATCAATTCGATTCATGGTTTTCTAAACCAATTTGATTCTTAAACTAGTTTTGAAAATAAGTTCAGTTCATAAATCAATTCAGTTTATAAATTGATTTTTTAAAAATAATTTAGTTGAAGAACTGAATTTCAAAAATAGTACAGTTTAAGAATTTGTTTTCAAAAATCAGTTTTTTAATTGCAGTTGACATCACAATTCAGTTCTTTTTTTTTTTTGTTCTTTTACACTCCCCCAATCTCACACTCTCACACCTTCATAACCCTTAGTTCCCGTAAATTGCATGACCTAGTACTCTCAATGACAATAACAATCCTTTGAGTAAGCTACCAATTGGCTACTGATTTGGAAAACTGATTAGAGCTACAATATCGCATGTAGAAAGAGGTGCTGCGTTGGGCTGTAAAGCTTCAAAAGAAGCCTGGTTTCAATTGTAATTGTTAAAGAATTGCATTGTTAACGGAAATATTTGAGTTGCTATGTTTGGGTGGAATGTGTATTTGGGGAAAATAAAATTGTCTGGCATGCTAATTGTGGTTTAGGGGATGTGATACTAAAAGGGAAAAATGTTTGTCCTTCTAAATAATACAATTTGTATCATTTTACTCTCACAAAGAGATGAGATCTACATTATTATTTATATTTTTTGTCCACTCTTTCTCCCTTATAATCTATCTTTTTCTCTAATTTAAAATGATACAACTTTACGTCCTTTATAATGACACACACTTCTCCCATGCTAAAATGCTCCAAATAAAATATGGATTCTGTTTGAATGGAGTTGTGTGATGTTGTTAAACTCTTAGGTGGGCTGAATACCCTTTTTACGTGTGAACGTGAATTTCTTAAATGTTTGCAAGTCAGAAAAGAAAACTTTAAGGGAGTAGATGTTCATGAATATGAAAGCAACAAATTAGAAGGCAATAAATTTCTCAGATCACATTAGTTGTCTTTATTCAATAATTGTCATGTTGGATGCTAAGAAGATAATCAAATAGTTCAGATATATGTGTTAAGGTTAAGCATATATAAGCTAAAAGGAATGAGTTCAGGTGACAAATTCCTTGTTATGTACAATGGTAATTAACATGTCACAAGGTTATATATGCCGTGCTTTTAATTGGATGTATGTTTGGTTAGTAATACGACGAATAAATCGTTGGTATTACTGATGTACTTAAATTTAGTACATTTTATCAATTAGAACAGTACACATCAGAATGAGAGAGGAAAAATTTGACAAAAAAAAAATAATAATTTTAACTGATATGTAATATTTTAATTGGTAGGATGTACTGAATCTTTGTTATAAAAGTAACACCAAAGATTTATTTCTACACGACATAGAATATTGTAGTTGATTAAGATTATGCTTATCTATGAAAGCAGCAGGTATTTCATTTGGTTACGCTTTTCCAATAATAAGCATGCAGGTCTTTCATGGGGTTATACAGTAATAATCAGAAAAGAAAAATACAAAAAACGCAGAAAATACCAAATATATATATATATATATATATATATATATATATATATATATATATATATATATATATATTAAAAGATATTGGCATATAAACAATAGAATGAAATAATAATAATAACAATGAATGAATATAATAGACGTGAGGATTGGAAGAGAGAAGATTCAGGTACCGTAAAGAGACCGAGAAATTATCTGAATAGAAATCGACCCACTGGATGGTAATGGAGTTGAGCTGCTGAAGGCAGGGTTGTGAGGAAGCGAATGCGTTTTGATGATTGATGAATTTAATGAATGTCAAAGAGATCTGAGACTATAAGAACCACATCGATGGATATGGCGGTTGCAATTGGGGAGGGTGCAACTGCCAGCGCGGATTGCATGAGTCCCCTCGTTTGAGATGGGAAAAACTGCATTTTATATTCTCCTTTATTTCCCGTTTCCTCGATTCCACTTTGAAAACAATGAATAAAATTTTAATTTTTCAATATAAGAAAATAATAATAATAATAAACGATTTTGTCACGTAACATATAACCGTGGAGCGAGAAGGTAAGGAGATAAAAAAAAAAAAAGGACTAAGGAGTACTATACCAATTATAATAAGGAAATTGTCAATTTACACTAAAAAAAATATACCAATTATATAGGGGAAAAAGTATCTAATATTACTTTAGACAACTTTATCTAATGTTCATCGAAACGATGTCGTTTGGGTGGAAAATTTAAAAATTAGAATGATAAATACTGTTATAATTGTGAAATAAATTAAAATTACAAAAATATCATGATTTCCGTAAGGAAACAACGTCGTCTCAATGAACATTAGATAAAGTTATCTAAAGTAATTTTATAAAAAACAAACCCTATATATGGGTTTTATAAGAGTTGTTGTAGGAAAAATGATTGTGTTATGTTATATAAATTTGTTTTGCGTGTCGGAATTTTTTTTTGCTGCGTACCCCATAAAATATTGTGTGTAAACAAAATTTTGTGGTCAGTTAAATGGTAGATGATGAACTCATTATATAATATAAAGAAATTGTTGCTTTCTGCGCAATTTTCCTTGGCCAATACGTTTCATACAAAGCGACGTGACAAAAACGGAAAACCAAATGAGAGTGACGCAACACTTGAATAGAGGATAGAACACAAAAGTAACGCACTCATATTCGTGACTGAGGTCTGCGTTCGAGGAATCAAATTCCTTTTTTTTTTTTTTTTGGAAATCAACGAGGAATCAAATTCTGCATGTCTCAAAGCTACATTCTTGACTGATGGCTTTTCTGCTACACGTACACCATTCCTTTGCTTATGTGGTTCCTATCGCCAACAACATTTTCAAACCACCCTATCGCCAACACCTACACACCCAATCTTTATTTCAAAAAAAGAAAGAAGAAAAGGACATCAAGTGATCAAGCTACGGCGAAGTACATGCTCCATACATCAAAGAAGGAATCTAATTAAAGTCAGCATTTTTCTTTTGCATTTTTGTTAGACGTCTGTGGTTGTGTAATTTCACAATTCACAACCTAGACAATTGAAATAATGTAAGAAAATATTTGAGTAATAAAAGTCTAAAACTTTTATAAATTTGTAATTTTTATTATTCAGTTTGCAAATCTTATAAATCTATGATATATATTTATTTATTTTTTTGGTAAAAAAATGTATGATATTTATCACTCAGTCCGTAACATTTAACAAAAAATGAGTAATTTAAAAAAAAAAATACGGTACTTTTTTCAAAGGGAAAAATCTGTCATTCTAAATAATATAAGTTTATATCCTTTTAGATCCTAACCGTTGATTTTCGTTCATCAACGGTTATAATCTATTGGGTCAAACTTAATGGGCCAAATTTATTATTAATTAATTAATAATTTTAATCCAATAAATTATAACCGTTGATAGACGGAAATTAACGATTAGGATATAAAAAAATATAAACTTATATCCTTTAAAAATATAGATATTATTCCTTTTTTTTTTTTTAAACACGGAAGTAAAACCAAGAAGGGCTACACGGAGATTGAGACATTAGTCAATAAATCTGGAGTGTAAGTGCAATATTTAAGGAGAGAGCAAAACTATATAATAAGAGGGGAAATGTTCAAGCCCAACCCAATACTCCAAATGGACATGGAGCAATAGAGGGGTACATAGCTAGAGCTAAGATCTCGCTTGATGCACAACACCGGATGTTAGCAGAAATCTGTATTATATTATCACTTTTTTTGCCGTAATACCAGAGATAAAAATATGGGAAAATATAATTAATTAGCTATGCAGAGACCCCGGTCGATATGCATCATCATGATCCATACATAAGTAATTCATATTAGCGAATGTTCTAAAAACTAGGATAGCATAAATAATATAATAAACACAAATTACATATCAATTAATAATTTACAAATTTTCGCATTACTTAATAAACTTCGTACCATAATAAATAAAATTATTAACCCTACAAAATATTAGTAACAAATTACATACAATGACACTAACCAATTATGCATGAATTAAAATTAATACAACATTTCACAAAAAAAAAATTAATACATTAACTAACCTAATGTTTCAAATATCAACATGCTTAAAATAATATCAACTAAATTATTAAAGCATAAATTAAACAAAAAAAATTACACCTAACCATTTTCGCATTACTTAATACTAATTAATTTCGTACCATAATAAATAAAATTATTAACCCTAAATGTTTCAAATAAATTAACACATTTCCAATGTTAGGTTTCAAGTACTAACGTTAAATAATTTTCAAATATTATTAAAGCATAAATAAAAAATAAGTAATAAACGAATTAGACATTTAGACCTAACCTTTTATGTATGAAATAAATTTATGTCACCTAAGTATTTATGTATCAATTACTAACATTAAATAATATTACAAAATATTAGTAACAAATTACATACAATGACACTACCAATTATGCATGAATTAAAATCAATACATTAACTAACCTAATGTTTCAAATATCAACATTAAATAAATTAACACATTAAATAATGCTTAAAATAATATATCAACTAAATTATTAAAGCATAAATTAAACAAAAAAATTACACCTAACCATTTATGTATGAAATAAATTTATATCACCTAAGTATTGATGTATCAATTACTAACATTAAATAATATTAAGTAATTATTAAGGCATAATAAAATATTAAATTTATAGACCTACACATTTAAGCGTCAAAAAATATAACAATTTTACTAACTAAGGTTTCAATTATCAATATTAAATAATACTACAAATATTTTACAGTATAAGTCACAAATTACATACAATACAACTAACTATTTATGCATTAATTAAAATTAATACATTAACTAACCTAATGTTTCAAATATTAACATTAAATAAAATAACACATTAAATAAAGAATAAAATAACAAATTAACTAAATTATTAAAGCAACATAAATTAAATAAAAAAACTAACCTTTAAGATAGAGAAGTCACTTAGAGAGAGAGTGTGTGAGGGAGAGAGGGAGTGGTGGGGGAGGGGAGGGGAGGGGGGAGGAGGGGTTTACATAGGTAGGGAAATGCACCAAATTCGCTACATAGTGTAGTGAATTAGTGCAAGCATTGCATGTGTCCAACATGCTCAGAGGAGCACGTTATCGTTACACGTATTTTCACTACACAGTGTAGGGAAATATTGTCTAATTGACACGTGTCCAACATGCTCAGAGGAGTAGGTAACCGTTGACTTGTATTTCGCTACACAGTGTAACGAAATACTCCCTGATTGACACGTATGTCAGTGCATTCTGATGTGGCATATTTCGCTACACTTCTTGGCAAAATATTTGCACACGTATTTCACTACACTGTGTAGCGAAATAGTCGACGTGGCATTTTGGAAAAATGTACTGTTAGCGTGACAGTCTGGTAATATTTTTTGCTAAATGTGACAATATGGTCACTGTTCCAAATAGTTCAGGACGTAGATTGATATGTAAAATATTTAGAATGTAAAGCTTTGTAATGACTCAATATCCTTATATAAATTATTGAGGAATGTTTGCTTTATCGGTTAAAATTTTGAAATTCTCATTTCTCTATTTTATTGTTATTACAATTAAAATATAGTTTAAGAAATAATGTGAAATTTTTATACTAGTTAATTATAAAGATGTTACAATGAGAGGAAAAAATTATTTTTTATAAACCACATCTATCCTCCATAAGTGGCAATCATATTTGGGGTGAGACCAGAATTACGTATTTAAACTCCTCCCAAAGATGATATTGGGAAGGATCGAATACATATTTTCACACTCACCTGCTCAGCTCCCAGCATTAACTGAGCTATCTTCATTTTATTTTTTCTAAATATAACTATGAGTGTTCAGTTAGTTGGAGCTGATAAAGAATTTCAATTTGATAATTGAGTTAGGTTGATTTATATTTTGAATAAAAGAAAACTCAGTCAACTCAAACCAAACCAATTTAATTATGATTGGGATGGTTCAGTTCTAATTATTGAGTTAAAGTAAAATCAGTTAGCAACTGAGCTCAGAAGGGGGTTTGTTTGAGTCAGGGGTTCAAACCATGTCTCAAGCAAATTCTTGAAAAATCTTTGGGGTCAGAGGATGTGCCTCCCTCTTCGAATGAGATATTAGTCTCATTCTTCCTCTGGTATCGAAGCTCAATGCACCCGTTGTTCCAATGAGGGACTAGCCTTCAGGGCCATACTCCGAGGATAAGGTGAACGGAGGATGTTGAATGAGAAATCCTCCAAGTTATAAAAAAAGTAAAATCTTGAAATATTAAAAAAATGAAGTCTTTAGTCTCACCAATTGTCTTATTTTTTATTTTAATTTTTTTATTATTATAAACTAAAATATTAGTTTCTAACTCTTTTATGATCTATTAAATTAATTAAATAAATTTTGAATGCTATATTACGTTTCACTAACATTTATTTGTGAGAAAAATATTTTTATTCTTTTTGTAGATAAAAACTTCTCTGTAACACTTACACAAAAGTGAGTAGATCTCGTTATAAAGAGGAGAGAAAAAAAATTAATGGAATCCACTAACTTTTAAATAAAAACAAAAACATTAAACCCTTTTTTTTTTCCTTAAAATATTATATTTCTATTACCTTCGTTACTTTTTTTTAGCCAAAATACAATGAGAGAGTTGGATAAGGAAATAGGGAGTTATTAATTTTATGTTATATAAAATAAGTATTTTATGTGGATGGAACAAAGTTATGGGGTCCATAATTTTAAATAAAGAAAAAGAAAAAATGGGCACAAAATTTTATAATATATAATATAAGATAGTTATCTGATACAAGACACTTTGTAATGATATAAAAGACCTTATAAAAAAAAAGAAACCCCGATGAATTAGGAAAAAAAATATAATCGGGCTTTTGGTAGATAAAAAAAAAATTTACGAGGAAAATATAATTACTAGGAATATAGTGGGAAAGTGAGTTTGGTAGGAAAGTTAAAAACAAAAATTGTTTGGTACACTGAAATTTTATCGGGAAAATTGAGTTAAATTTTCTGAGTCTAAGTTTGGTTGATAGTAAAATATTGATAGAAAAAAGGGTTGAAAAATACTAAAATAACACTTTTATACTTTTTAATTGTGAATCTCCCTTGTATAAAGTATCAGTAGTGTGTCTTTGACATTTCTACCAACATCAATATTCAAGTTTTCATATCTCTGTATTTCTTTATGTCTCTCCTTTCTCCGTCTATATATTTTGGAGAAAGAATTTATCATTGCATGGCGTGGTTGTAGATAATGAGATAACTTTTGCAAATCACCTTAATCGACCTTGTAGGATGCATATTAGGTTTTGGAGAAAAGAGTACTAACTCACTTTTCACATAAAAATATGTTGTTTTTATCACCTTCAATGGAAGACTCTCATAGGTGGATTGATTGTAATTTTCACTGGACTCGACTGAATATGAGGTTAAACACACTGTTCTTTAGAAGAGGATATTTTTGTCTGCAATTTTTTATTCTTCTTTCCATTGAGCCGGTTAACTACAAATACCATAATGTTTTTTATCCCATTTTACAAACATTTCTAAATGCTGGACAAATAAATTTGATAGAAAAATATTTAAATACCCTATACCAAACATGCAGTGGCAGACCTAGAAATTAATATGACGAGGGGCGAAAATAAAAATATTATATTATAAATAAAAATACTTACTATACAATATAAACTGAATATGATTTTTAACAATATATTTTGAATGAAGTTACTCTGTTATAAAATGTATCTTGATTTTTTGCCTTAATATATATTATATTTTTGTCAATTCATATTCGGCTTTATATCATATAGATCTAAATGATTTTATTTTGTAATAAGACAAAATGATTATATTTTTAAATTTTTGTCTTATTTTACACAGTTAAATTTTTTAATTTGAACCATTCAACCAGTTTCTGTCGAAGTGTTTCTACTTCTATATCTTATTTAATTATGGGATAGGATCTGTTTACAAACTTTTTTTGCAAATTACACTAAGTACGACCGGTCGTACACTGCATGATTAAAGGATGACCAGTCATACTTAGTGTAGTTTGTAAACAAAAAAGTTTGTAAATATAACCTGCCCCTTTAATTATTTATCAATTATTAATTATTGTTTTATTTGTTTGGTTTATGTTTTCAAAATCTTTTTTGTCCACGTGGCTTCTCATTTACCTTACAACGAAGCACCATGAACTTCTCTAATTGCCACTATCCATGCACTGTTAGCAATTTCTATAGTCCACGTTACTTGTGCTTGTCATGTCCTCACTAATTTACTTAGACATCCATATATAAAAAAATTTCCCAGAATTTTAGGGGAGCAGAGGCCATCCCTAGCCCCCCATATCAGTCTACCACTGCAAACATGGTGTAGGATATTTCTACTACATATTTTTTCTACCTATCACCTTAATCATCATTGAATTCAAAAATTATTTTTTTTCTCTCTCTTCATTCAATTTTTTATCTAATCCAATAGTGAAATGATAATAAAAAAAATGGTTACTAAAAATATGTTACCCCACGTACATGAACCATTAAGGATATCAAATTAGATGCATGTATATCTTTTGTGAACTCTCTTACCTAACACTAGCTAAGGTCTTGCAAGCTCGAGTTCGTTTAGATAACTCTAATTGGTTATGTGGCAAAATATGTTTGGATAAAGTGGGGAAAGTAGATGGCGACCCTCGTTTCTAAAGCCAAAAGGATAACGCACACAGCGATTAAGGATTAGGGTTGGTCCCACCAAACGAAAACAAAGTAACAAACTACCTATAGCACCAATAATAATATTAATATTTAATGTTTTATTCTCTCACCACTGACACAAAACCCATACACATCAGCAAGCTCAACTGTATTCCTTTCTTTCAAGAGAATGAACGAATCACAATTACGGCTCTCTGCTCCACACTCCAGTTCAACATAAGCTTTCATCAACGAAGAAACGAAACTTCTAGGTTCTTCCAGAACCTTCCACGTCTTCCTTTCTTTTTCTGTTTTCTTCTTTTTCTTGGGAAGCAATCAGCCATGGCCGCGAGTGGGAGATCTACTGGCACAGTGAAATGGTTCAACGCCCAGAAGGGTTTCGGATTCATAGCTCCCGACGATGGCGGCGAGGATCTCTTCGTGCATCAAACTTCCATTCAATCCGATGGCTACCGGACCCTATCGGAGGGCCAGCCGGTGGAGTTCCTCGTCGATTACGGCGACGCAGGGAAAACCAAGGCCGTCGACGTGACATCCATGGTTAGATCTCGCCGTTTTGGTGGTTTTCGCGGTGGAGGTGGGAGGGGTAGAGGAGGAGGTGGATACGCCGGGCGCTACGGCGGCGGAGAAGGCTACGGTGATGTTTACGGGTATGGTAGAGGCGGAGGGATCGGGCGGAGAGGAGGAGGAGGTTACGGTGGTGGAGGTGGCAGATTTGGTGGTGGTGGTGGTGGTGGGGGAGGCCCTGAGTGTTATAATTGTGGAAGAATAGGTCATTTGGCGAGAGATTGTTATCAGGGACAGGGTGCTTTTGAGGGAGGGTATCGGAGTCGCCGTGGCGGCGGCAGTGGCGGCGGTGGAGGAGGAGGACGAGGAGGAGGGTGTTATAACTGTGGTGAGGAAGGGCATTTTGCGAGGGAATGTCCGAATGCTGGAAAATGAGTAAGAATGTGGGGATTCTGATTTACTCTATTTAATTGTGAGTCTGTTACTGTTAGTTGGGGTTGGGTACATATATTCTGCGGATTGGACGATGCTAGGCGCAGAAGAACATGAACACTTTTTTTTTTTTTCCTTTGGTTTCTAGCTATTGGCGTTTGGTTCAAAACTTGTTTTGCTGGATTTGCTAATTGTCGATTATTTTATTAAATGCGGTTCTTTTCAGGTGATCATGGTTGTTCCACGTGTTGAAAGGTATAATGAATGATTAATTAATTCATTAATTAATTTAATTGTTTAAAATCTTGCATTTGCTTCTATGCTCTGTCTTCAAAATCCATTTTTTCCCACCGTTTTTTCTGTTATCTTTCGTATGCAGGTGCCAGCCTGTCAGGGTTGTGTGTCTGACCTGTATTTGCATGGCATTCCCGCCATGGCCACGTGAGATGCAAATCTTGCTTCTCAGTTCTCTAGTTTCATATGTGGATAGGATATATTGTTTGTGGTCTTTATTTTATTTTTTTATAAAAAAAAAGGTTCCAATAATGTCATGAGATTTTAAACTTCAAAGAGACTCTGTTTTAATGGTGAGATGTTGGATATGCGTGACTGATGCGTCTTTTTCAAGTTTTATATCTACTAATGAATATTCTAGAGTCGCTGTTTGAAACAGAGTTGATTTTTCCTCCTAATTCTGTATATCTTGTGAGGCAAGATCTCGTATACGGTATACCTTATCCATTTTGGTAACCTGCGGGGCTTTTACTCAAGGCCAAGGGTCCTACCATTGGAAGATATGCGAAGCAAATTTAGTCTATTCAGTCCTCTAGTTTTGTGTGTGGATAAAATATATTGTCGTTTCTCTTCTTTATCCTTGATCATAATAAATGTTGTGGATGTTCTTTTTCTTATTTGTTCCTTTATGGCCTTATATTTATTTGTTTTTTAATCATTTTAATCCTTCAAGAGAGAATCTTATATAGAGAGAGAAAATGTCGATGTTATTTATTGTTTTTTAATCATTCCTTCACAACACATATCTATAATAAGTACGCCCTATTTAATGGTCACATCAGGATATGCCTTATCCATGTTATGCGATTATAAAATTAGAGTTTAGGATCTTTGTTTGAGAAGAAGTTGATATCTTGACCCAATGCATACGTTCTGTGTAGTTGGCTTTCAGAATGTCACATGAGAGCAGTGGGTGTTGCTTCCTCCCTCTGGTTCTTGATAATTGTCGGGAAAATCTTAGCATTTCAGCATTTTGTTGCTTCCATTTTCCATCTCGAACTTATCTGAGATTGTTTTTGTCTTGATTACTGTGATTTCAGAATGGAAATTAATAGTTATTTATGAATAATTGTTTTGTTAATTTGATAATTTTATCTTGGGTTTTAGCATTTTTTTAATTCGATAATTTTATCTCACAGTGCCAAGAGACACGAGTGACTTGTGACTACCCATTAATGTGTTTCTATTTTTGTGAATAGAGAATGAGTAGTAGGTTAGTGATGATATTGTCCATTTTGTTAAGAGACAATGAGTAGTATGTTGATGATAATATTGCAATGGTGCCAGCTTGGGATGGTTTGGGAGCGGGTAATGATTTTCCTCTAAGGCTCTAATCATTCAAAATCTCACAAATGTGATATGCGTGGTGCTTAAGATATACTCAGAGTCAGACTAATTCTTTGTTTATCAAGGGGTCTGGTACTATTCATTTTATATTACTTGAAGGCTTTTTAGACCTTGTGAAAACCTATTGGTTTTACTATTCATTTTATATTTTTCTACTTGAAGGCTTTTTACATACAATTTTTTCTAACACATGACTTTTTATCTTGTGAAATATAAAACCTATTATATAAAAATAGGTATGTATTTGAATGAGAAACCTACATCATACAGGAAGGATAAGTAATAACCAAAAAGGATACGGGGTCCCGAGAGTAGGATATCTTGTTTTTCTTTTTCTTCTATCCATCAGTTTTAATTTGAATTTATAGTTGATATAGTTCATGTTAATTAGGCATCGCTGATGAATGTTCTGATATAGCTGTTGAAGATTCTTTTTTGTAGTACCGCGACGTTTTCTCCATCCTCATTCTTTAATCATATCTCACAAACGCCCACTAATGTTTGTTCTATTGCAATGGGTATACTTTTTTTTTTTTTTTCATCTTTTTTTTGTGATTTTAAATCTATCTTTATTAATATTGAAGCAAGATTCTACCAATGGGGTGATTTGTTTTAAATCTATCTTTATTAATATTGAAGCAAGATTCTACCAATGGGGTGATTTGTTGTTATAATCACAATGAGTTATTCTTTTAGTGCGCTTCAATTTCTAGTTCTCTATACCTAATCAAACAAAAGCCATCTATTTGTGGTTGATAAAAGTATTTCTCATAATTCTTACCCAGCTTTTATAATTTTCGAATTATAAAAACATGTCTAATCATTTGTCCTTGAAGAACGATGTTTTAGTTTTTGTAGACCTGGTTGCTTCCTGCAATAGGGGTATTGGAACTAGAATTTGCACACCCAGACATTAATGAAGTGCATGCAAATTGAGTTTAATTCATGAATAACATACTTGGTAAAATCATTTGGGGTTGCGTTTGGACGTGATTTTGGATCTTAAACCATGATATCAGTGAAACTGAAGCTTGGTTAATTACAAATCATAATTCGAAAATGTTAGTATGTCTCCAACTGTGAATTTATGAAGTCGCTGACACTCATTATTTATTAGTTTTGTATTTTTCTGAGGAGGGGTTGTCCAGATGTCACTGACACATTTTATTTTAGTTCTTGGATTGTCGCTGACGTTGGAGTCCTGTGTTGTTCGGCCTCCGTTGTAATTGGGTTTTCAGCAAAGAGAATAAATGGACCCCAACCCATTATCTGTTTCCTACCGTATTTTTTAGCCCAATGCATAATCGAATCAGCTGGAGGAAACTATAGAAATATAGTGCGGTGTCCTGTAATACAAATTAAAGGTAACCAAATTATAAATAAGTATTTAAACACCTGTATAAATTTCGAATAACAAGTATAGTTTTTAGAATATACAATCTTTATATTATAATATTCAAACGGTGAAAGGAATAAAATGCTTCTATAACATTCATAAATTGTATTCGTCTATATTAAAAACAAAGAGAAATGTTAAATCTTCTTAAAAATCAACCTAATAATTTTTCTAAGGAGATGGGAAATATTGAAAAGCAAAGTTAAAACAATAAAGCATTAAATGTACATGCTTTTAAATCTCGAATAACAAGTATAACATTGAGAATTTTCCAACAATTTGATTTTGGGCACGACAATTTTAATGAACTGGATTTCTATGGCAATGATTGTTCAAGCAGCATGTACCTGGGTATGTACAAAGAAAAAAGGAATGAAGGATGGGAATTTGAAGTGCAAGTGTTTTGATGCTAAAGACAAATCATATAGAACCAATATCAGCTTGGATTAGTTGTTACATAGCTTTCTACCACTCAAGTTGTGGTCTTGCAGATAAAATTTCCATTGACACCACCAACTATTTTGACCATTGACCCAATCTCCATCTTTCAATTAATCCATTCAAAATTAAGGGGCAGATAGTGTTGGGCCAGGCACCAACCATAAACAAAATGAGCAAAGACGTTAAGTGGATTTATACATCACAATCAAATCCAAAACTTTAAGGCATTTGATACATATACGGGTCCTTCTATTCATATTGTATTCACTCGGTCCGTTTTTAACCAACGTGGGAATTTGCCCACTCAATGGATTTCTCAACAGATAGTGGGCCAATCCTGTGATAGTATTGTCTGTTGGAAGCTCTTCAATAACAACTTGCTAGTGTCCACATTATGGACTGTTGCGACCTTTCTGTAGTTTGGAAATCATTATAAAGATATTATACAATGATGAATATAGATAACGTCTTATTAGTACAAACCAATACAAGTCCCATCTAATTCTTCTTGCCGGAGCCCTATGGTCAATTTTAAGCATGATTCCAACATATTACAATCCAAAAACCATTATTGAGTTTAGCAATAACGCACACAGTGAGGTCACTCCCACTTGCAATGCACTATACATGGATCAACCCCACTTACATTCTCGAGCTTTACAATTTGAACTTCCTCTAAGATGGAGAAAACAAAAGGGAACCCTGGTGGTAACCATTTAATACAGAAGAATTTAGGTTGGCACTTAAGTAATTGTTGACTTGAGAGAGGCCGAAGTCTATGAATTTTTACTTTGTAAAATGAAGCATCCTATGTGGCCATGAATGTTTTCAAATCATACATATGAAGGTTTTATCTTCCCCGATAGACTTTCTACCCATATAGATGACACATGTATTAAGATATCATAATTTGTGTCTCATTGACAAGGTGACAATTCGGACCCGCACATGTGTGCCTTATACAAAAATGCTGTTTGATATGTTTGGCTCTGATCAGCATTTTGATCCTTGTTTTGCAATCCAACAACTCGAATCAGTGTAGAAGTATTGAAGTTCTAACTTGGTAGTCTTTGGATGCTACTATTTGTCGTTTCCAAACCAATATTGTAATCAACATATAATAATGTCTACTTTCATTTTCCAGAATATCGGATTAAGCTTCAATCCCACTTGGCGCAAGAAGAGTGATTTTCAGGTGCGTGAAACTAATTTATGTCAAGATAATTGACCCCCAAAAAAAAAAAATTAAGCCTCCAATATTAATTGTGGTATCTGTCCGTATGGAAAAATTTATTATACTCCCGTCCCACTATTTATTCGATGGTCCTTTACCATAAATAGAAATTTTTCTTCCATTCTGACCCCTCACTTTTTGGTTTTTTCCCTCTCAATCCCTACTTTTTTTTTCATTTTGGGAAGGGACCACCATGGTCCCGCCCCACCAAATACTCTCTCCTGTACATATGGGTGTCATGGTCTATTTATAAAAAAAAATAAAAAATTGTAAGTCTTACAACAAGAAACATTCCTAACTAATGGTTCATATTTCAAATTAAAATTAACTGATATATTCTGTTTGGCTTAATACATTGCTGAAAATTACCTAAACTCTTGTTATAGCCCAGCCAACTTTATTTGAAGGAGTCCTGACTTGTTTGAATTTTGTTCATGCTACCTTTGTTGTGAACCTTTTCTCAGTTACAGGTATTCTTACCTTACTTAACCTTATCTTTCAGGTTTCTGCCCCCAACCAGATCATGTATATAGAACCATCTTTTTCTTTTTTAAAGTTACTTTTATTGCTGGCACTTCAAGAATAGGGTCCACCCATTGATATTTGTTGATTGGATGACCGGTCAAAAGCAAACACCAACTCTCTAGAATCACCAGATTCAATGATCCGTTTTGGTGGTGAGGCCACAAGAAAAATGCTTGACCATCCTTGACTTTGAAAGTTATTGAGAAAATGAGAATTTATAAGTTACCCCACCACTGTTTGTGTATTGTTTTACTACCATTCTTGGTAGACCAACCCCACAATCGTTACCACCATTTGTATTATGGGATATAAATTTCATATTGAACCTTGCATTTCCCTTTCCCTAGCCATCTATGCTTTGAAGATTAATACCCTTTTTCTTGTGTTAGATTAGATCTTGAGAAAAACATAGGGGTGCTTCATAGCCTTTTGCAAGGTCAAGACTCTAGTTGAAATGTTGAATTGAGCATCGCATGTGGATGAGGTTGCTATCTAAGCTTTTTATTCACGTTGTATCCATTTAACTTTTCAGCATCATAGATAACTTTAGGCCCGAAACTACGGACGATATGGTAGGCTCACCTGCAGTTGAACCCATCTCCTACTCGGGCCCATTGGGTCCAAATTAGTTGGTGGAATTGTGAAAAGTTTCTTTCTTTCTTTGTTGATTGAATTCATTGGAGAACATATTGGTGTTTGATAGAGGAGATATTTTTTTATCAATAAATTTTTTTTTTTTTTGAGAAAATGGTGGAATTTTTTTTGCCTGAGTAAGTTGTGAAAATGTGTTTAATAGGTCCTAAATTTTCCAGGAAATGTTGGGTTAATTATACTGATGCCATGGAAAAATAAAAATATCATGTATTAGATGTTATTTTTGTTTGGGATTATGTAGTTAAAACTGAAATGATGGGGAAAAAAAAATTCAGGAATATTTTCAATTTCATCATACCAAACGTTGCAAAAAAAAAATTCCCACCCCACTTTCCCATAATCTCTAAAACAGTCCCGTCTTCTAAAACTTGTAATCCTAATTTTAAAATAAGGCAACCTCTCCTTTATTCTAAACTTTTCATTACAATTTTTATTTTATTTTTATAAAAATCCATCTGAAATATCTTTATCGGCAATTTACATGTGTTTATACTGCCAAGAATTCATACAATAACCAGGTACCTATATAATAGGGCAGAAAGGGAGAAGACAATCAATAATTGGTAAAATTTGAGACAGCTTTATTTGTTCATTATGTTTGTCATCTGGCATAGCACACAAGAAAGACACATCAAATTAGGCAACAGCCAATTTAAGTGATAAGTGACTCAATAATAGTACTGTCCACTGTGTATGACGGAATAGTTTGTGGTCCATAATATAATATATATAGATTTTGCATTTTACAGCTTCCCAATTTCTTACACTTCACCTTTCACGACAGCTAGACAATCAATTTGAAGAAATCCATCAATAGAAAGGACCTTTTTCATTTTTGCAAGCAAAGGATTTGAGATAAGATTTGGAGATTAGATGAGATGATACCGTAGTCAGTATGAAATTTGAAATTAAAGCTAGCTCTTCCAACATTATGCATACACCTTTCATGTTGCGTTTTGGTAGAAGAGAAAAAAAAAATTATCCGAAAATCACTATTCTAAAAAATATGATGAAAAAAATGAGTTTTCAGATAATATTATCAAAAAATATTGGCTTAAGTTTAGTCTATATTTTTCATTTTCTTAAAAAAGTGAGAATACTATCCTCAAGATAAAAATTTTGGGTGGTATTTTATTTATATTTTACTCACAAAACAAAATTAACGGAAATTTTTTTATAAATTTTCTACCAAATATAAATAAATTAGATTATCATCCTCACTTATCCAAAAATTTAAAAATAAACCGCATACCAAATAGACCGTGACAAATGTAAAAGTAGGTGTGCTTTTTCTTTTATTGGTTACAGAATAGGTGTACTTTGAAAAGTAAAATTCTTGTTAATTATCGAAGGTGAACTTTCATATTTATTTTGCAATTGTTTGTAATGTATAAAAGTGAATCACTTTTTCAAAAAAAGAAAAGAAAAAGTGAATCACACATTTTTCTCAATAATCTTTTCCTATTAATAGGAAAAGTCAGTTTCAACCTACCTTAATTGTTTTAGTTAAATTTAGCAAGGTGCAGAAAAGAGAGAGAATCTCAGCAAACGATAAAAAAAAATAAAAGAGAGAGAACACAAAATCGGAAGATAATTGCACAACAAGAAATGACTACTCAGCACATGAAATTCTAACTATAAGTTCGTATAAGGGGTGGCAGTGATTGCCATCACACCTTTAGTTGGCACAATCAACAGCATTTGGCTTCTTACAATAAAAATAAAAAAGGGGGAATAAATGGAAAAAAAAAGAAAGTACAAATGCCAATCTCTTTACACACATTTATGATCTCATAGTCATAGGTATCACAAGAAACTAGAGTAGCTACTTTAGGCCTTGTGAGGGGGACACTGAAAGCACTTAGCAAATAACCCAAATGTTTTAACTTGGTGTATGAAATTAAGCATGCTTGCCCATCCTCCCAACCCAAATCCTACCACCAAAACCCATACCACCACAAACACATTCACAGAGTACAATCCTACCCATCCTCCTAAAATTGATGGTGGTCTCTCCACAGCATTCTGTCAAAGTAAAAAAAGAGAGAGATATAACTAGGTTGGCACATAAGCACCAAGTAAAGCATTGAATAAATGCAACATATTTATAAGAGATAGGATCCTTTGACACTTTTGACACTTCATCAGAGAGCTGTTAGATCAAAAAAGATCAATGGTATCACATGTTTACAAATCAGAGCTGTTCATCTTTTTTTGATCTAATGATTCTCAGATAAGGTATCAAAGGATCCTACTTCTATTTATAAATATAAGTTGATGAGATAAGCAATTATAGGTGTCTAACCTCTCTAGCCGGTGCTGAAGCAAATGTCAACATGTGTGCCAAGGCAGGAATTATGTAAACAGTGAAGCTAACAAGGAGAGATCCAACAGTTGAGTTAATTGGGCCAAAGAAAGGGAATATGATTGCCAGGAACCATATTGGAATCACAACAGGAAGTCTAATCAATGCCCTTTTGAACAAACTCTTGGTTTCGTGCACCCCAAGGAATTTCTCCCACACAAAGTATAGAGGTGTGCAAGCAAATCCAAAAGTTATGAACTGCAAAAGGCATCAATAAAAGAGTCCCTTTAGATGGTGTTGATTACAATTTGCTTTAGTTTCTAATTAAAAATTAATGTAATCTATGTATAAGAAGATTTATAAAGGGGGTGAACGGGAGCAGTGGTAAAACCATTTTTTTCATGATTTGCAATTATGCATTGAATGTATAAGAAGATTTATGGAATGAAAATGAACCTGATGAATGAGCATGAGAACGACAGCAGTATCTCTGAACCCTGTCCTTGGGAGCAAAGAGAGGGCATTAGAATGGGTGAGAAGCATGTCCCCAAATGCCCAATAGACTGCAGCTGCTGATGGCAATGTTAGAGTCAGCACATATAGCGTTGCAATCAGATATATCATCTTAAACTTCTGTGGCTTCCACATTGCATGCATAATTTCCCTACAATAAATGCCTGTCAGATTCATGTATAGCACCTGAAGATGTTGAACTTTTTCTTATGATATATATAATCCATTTAAAGCACCAATAATAAAAATTAGGACAAAGTCCTCCTTTACTCAGTAATTAAAACAAACCCTTTATAGCTAAAATAAATGAAATGAAGTCCCTTTATGTATGTAATTTTATTCAGCTTTTGAGTCCTCACACTGTAACAGCATGTCCACCGAAAGTATAGAGAATGTTGGTAGCTCCAGTGAAGTAGAGAACCAGTTTGGTTGGCCCTGAGTGCTTCACCCCCTCAACCTTCACAAACATATAGATTGAAGAACACGAAATAAGCAACAATATTTCACATAAAACTTGCTTTCATTATATGCTGATGAAGAGGCTTGTAAATTGTGTGAGGCTTTTACCTGTCCATGGGTAAGGGAAGCTATGGTCATGTACCATGCTGTATAAGTGGTCATCATGAGGCCCAAGAATGACCAGATTCTGTAATTGTGGAAAGAAGGGATGAACACTGTTGTTGCACAGCAGGCCCCGAAGATGTAAGTCCATGTTCTCTTGTCCAAATTGTCATTTATGTAGTATATGTTACTGAGGCATTTATTATATAAAAAAAGTTAGCTAATAATGTGTGTATGCAGATTATATATAATTCAATATAGTGATCTACTGTCTACCTTGCACATGCAATTAGTTGAATTACTGATCCAAAAAGAAGGAAAGTACAGTTGAAAAAGAGACCGAGATTCCTCCAGTGTTTGCCTAAAAGTCCATCAAGAACTTCAAACCACTACAAACAGTCAAAAGAAACAAGATTAGAAGAAGAATCTAAAGTAGCCCTCTAAGCTTATTCACATTGATACATACAAGGACAAGAATATGAAGTACATAGTAAACTGATAAAAATAATCACCTGAATTACATGGTTCCTGAAATCAACCTTCTCTCTCTCCTTTCTAGTTCTGTACTCAACATAAAGGACACTGATAAGGTAAGCAGTCCAGCTTCCCATAAGTCCATAAAAAAGCTGAAATAAAATTCCAGATAACATCCCCAGTTGTGAAAAGGAATATGGTAATGTCAATAGCACTTGTGCAACCTACAATAAATCCAACAAACAAGTAAATTAATGAGACCATTGCCGTACAAGGGCCGACCCAGTTCAAATACCCACTTCGTGAGTGTCTGGGGAAGGAAATACTCTAGGCAGTCTTTCCCCTGCTTTTTGCAAAGAGACTGATTCGAACCCGCGACCTGACACACCACGGCAAGCAAGCTTACCGCGGAGCCAAGCCGGCCCTTCAGACCATTTCCGTACAAATGAAGATTAATTCTGCTTCTGAAAAAAAACAAAAATAAAAAATCAAAGCAATGATGGTTCATAAATAAGTGCCTGATTAGAAGCACAGCTAAACCATGCATCATAGACAGAGCCACCATGCCAGAAGAGCCTAGAGAGTTTGCTACTAGTGGATTTAGAGTCCTCCTCTTCCCTCTCCATTTCTAAGTAATTCCCTGCAACAATAGTTTCAACCTTCTCAGAAGCCATTGTTATCTCCCTTCAAGTGTTGTGGGGGTTAGATATATATAGAAGAAGTGCTTCTTTTTTCACCCTCCTTCACCCTTTCACATTCTTAATCATGCAGCTTCCATTTCCTTATATAAACTTTTTTTGTCAGTTAAGGTACTGAATGTGAATGGACCCTTGTGGGGACCTTGCTTAGTTCACATGCAGTGAGCCTTTTTTCCTTAACCATTAGCCATTGTGAAGGTGCAAACTCATCATCAGTTTTGTAGGCTTTGAGGGACCATGGTTAGCTGCAGTGCACGAGCGGGGTGGCCCACCATTGGCCTATTAATCTTTTTCTTTAATCTGAAAGAGCCCATGCACGTTGATTGATCATGAATAATGTAGATAGCAGCTATAAAAAGAGAGAAGTTTCCTGCAGAAGGAGATTAGAAAAAGCTTCAAGTGTGAGTGTTGTAGATGTCCTTGTGGGGGAGACTAAGATGGAACGAATCATTGCACTTAAGAAGGGCTTAGTGCTAATCATGATTAGTACCACACGTGTTTCCAACTGGCTTTACTAAAAGAAAATTCTAGCTGAACTGAACCCCAACACTTTCTTCTTTTCATTTTTAACTTTTTCGATAGTTAGCTGTTTAGGTTATCGTACATTCGAACCATCCAAGAGGTATTTGTACTAAGTGCCTTATAAAGTTGCAAGTATTTTGAAAATTTTCAATTTTGCCATTTTCACATAAAAGGAAATTATCTATGAAAAAAATAAAAAAAGGCAAATCTCAGTGCCCGATATTGAAGATAAAGATGATGGTTGATTGTAAGTGGCATTGGATCCGAATTCTTTCATATGAAAAATAAAAATGACATAATCATGTGGAGAATCATAATCTTACAAATATGAATCAGTTTTGTTTTTATAAAAAAATTGTTTCTTAGACTTACTCATTCACAAATCAAATGTAAAAGGACCAAAAATTATTTATTAAAAATTTGAAGAAATTTTATACTTTGTTTTGAATCAAAAACACTCGTTTCGTAAAATTACAGTTTCTGATGAATATTGATCGGTCCAATACAATATGGGCATGCCAATATGTATTGGGCCTAATCACACACGGTTGAAAGAAAGAAGACTTTCAGTTGGGTTATCTACTTCTAGGGCTAATGATGGCTGTTATGTGGGAGGTTGATGTGATTCTCCTTTGGCGTGATGACTCTGGCTGGGGTATCTGCAATGACACACTCTGACGCTCAGTATCAAAACTAGGCTTATGTATATTCTTACTGAATTACATGATCATACCTGGATGTGTACCTTTTGTTTATATAGTAAATCGGATGCCGCCTTTGGTAGGCGGTATGTCCTCTGATGGGCCGTTTATGGGCTGCATGTTTATCTGTTCTCAGCTGGTGTCTTTCTGGCTATACCTTTATATGTCAAGCTACTATTGTAGAGTGGTGGTAAGATGGAGCTGTCTTTTGGGTATTGGCTTATGGTGCGGTGGTTCCTTCATGGTCTTCTTCCTTAGTTCTGAAGTCATATCTTAGGTGGTTTGGGCGCGATGAGGCTATTGCGACCCGTGATTTTTATGCGCGATTGATACATCACGCATGGTATAGGCCCTATATCTTGAGAGGTTTACAACATTAATGACTATGGATATCACAATTACGAGGACTTAGGTATGGGATCCTTATCTTCTGGTCAAAAAAGAGATGCAAGAAAAGAAAATGAAAAGAAAGAAAGCATCTTGATATGGGCGGTATATCAGATTTGATTAATAGGTTCAAGATGGCCCAACACTTTCCAATCCATTAGGCCCAGTACCAGTGAATTATTTGGATCATTGGATTAACTTTTTAAAATTATAACCGTTCACTTTTTCTCTTGTTAAAAGTTCAGAACATGCGTAATTTTTCGTGTCATTTATGTCAAAGTATTTCATAGTTGGAAAAAATTTATAGTTGGTGATTAAAACAATATGTTATTCTATGGCTTAATGGACTGTATTGGTTGCATATTTTGACTACTCCAAACTATAATGGCCTAATGAACTGAAAATTAATAGTGAGTTTATTGAACCAAAGTTTTTGTTGGAATCAATTATTTCCTTTTCTCTTATAATAATCTTACTGTGAAACTCTATATGGTAAGTTCCCACCCTATGGGCAATCATTGAATTTAACGCATCAACCAAATGGTTGCAAGTTGCTATTGATCATGAAAGACATCAGAATCATACCTTTTTTTTTTTATATACTAGATAGTTACGATACAGCAATCACTTTATTTCAAATTTATAATTGAAGTAAAGATCAAAGATTGGATGGTCATTTTCAGTCAGTGAAACTTGATTTTGATGGTGATGGCATTGATGATAGCCTAATCGTTACTTTAAAAGGAGAAAAATAGTTAGGTTCTTACCCCACTTTTGCATATGGAGGCATGAGAGAATGTCACTTCTTTCTTGATTTATGACTCAGATTGCATCGATTGGGGACCAATAAAGAACCAAAAGGTTCAAATGGGAGGAAATACCCCCAACTTTGACTTTGGTGCTTGCTATACACACATCAACTTTTCCAACCTTATATTTTATGTTATCTTCAATCAGATTATTTATTTTCTTTTGATTGATCTTGGAAAAAAAAAATCCGGGTCTGCCTAGGCATGAGGCACTAGTCACTAGATGATAACATTAGTGTGAAATTGTCAAATTGCTAAGCATGGTTAGATAATTAAGAACAGGAAATAATATGATGGTAACTGGTAAGCATTGAGATTTGAAAAATGTTAAACATGGCATGATGAATTGTCAATGTTAATCATCAAAGTACTACTCTCCTTGTGCTTTGTTAGACATGGACATTGGTGCTCGGGGTCATGGTTCTAGTTCCAGAGACAAGCAACACTCACTGTAGCATGCACTGTCGTTGTTAGATCCAAAGTGGAGAAGTGCATATACGGAAAAAGAGAGTTCGAACTCTCATTGATTTGATTTTGATATAACAAATATAAAAGTGATTGTAAAAGTTTATAAAGGAAAAGAGGTGGTAAGTATAACCTCTAAAAAAGCACATTTAGCTTTTTGGACTATTTATAATGACATAATGTATTTTTGAGATATAGCACTTATATAATAACTATTTTGATAGATATTGTGATTTGGTTAAAGGCTTATAATTGTGGCCTCTGTATTTAGATTCAAGTTCGTAAGTTATGGTTTCTAATTCAAGTGTTAACTGCTATGTATATGATATGAACGAAGTATTATTATTTTAGAATTTGATGCATGAGAACTTATGTGATTATGCATGATGGCTTGAAGCCAAGCTCGATGAATCCTTGAAGGAAAATTGCATGCTAAGCTTTTGGATAATTAGGTATGTGTAATTGACATGAGAAATGGCTAATTAGGTGGCCACTTGAGTTTTAGAAGTGATATTATAGCTCGTTATGCAATAAAACATTATATATGTGGTTGTTATCAACGAAGTATTCAATTACTTTAAAGAAATATTCGATTACAGAAAGAAACTACGGCAAATATTATACTTACAACTTTCTTATATTTACAATTACTTTTATGATTATTGAATTAAAATCAAATTAACGGTTACAAAATAATATTAAGTGAAATTCATTGGTTAAATTTTGATCTAACAATCATAAAAATTATTGTAAAAATTATAAGGGAAAAGAGGCTATAAGAATTAATTTTATTTTATTTTATTTTAAATTATCATCCTTTATCACAATTCTTTCTTCTTGGCGCCTTTAACATGCTCAAATTAATTACTTTTGTCATCACTGTACCAATAATTTCGTCATTTCTTGCGTTTCTAGTTTTGGGTTCAATTTTGTTTTTGGTGAGTTGGTCGAACTTGGGCTCGAACGGGCTTCATCTTTGACTATATGGCAATGGGTCATACTAGATTGTTGTTTCGAGGCCTAAATTTATTGATTGATTTGTATGAGGCAAATTTTCTTGCCACCCACCAATTCTCATTTCTGAGGGTCTAAACGGAAGAAAGTATTTACATACCCCACCACGTCTATTGAAGTTTGATGTGCATTAAAATATAAAAAATAATAGGGATAAAAAGAGAAAAAAAATTATTGTGGATTGAGAGGACAAAGATTTCTCCATTATTCACATAAATATTTCCAGGATTCGAAATGGAAGAAAGCCATACCCCACATCTATTGAAGTTTGATGTGCATTATTTTAACAATTGATTCATATGCATTTCCTTCAATTTATGGAAATCAATGATTTTGTTCGGGTCTCTTGAGTTATTATCTTTTATCCTTAAACATATTAAGGTTTAGCAAATCTTATATAGTACAACCAACGAAGCATCAACACTCATATAAACTCTGACGTATCGTATAACACGATACATCGACACATTAATTTTAAAAAATATTAAAATTTGACACGTTAGAACATATTTTGATCTTATATAATATTTTTAATTTATGTAGTGTATATTATATTTAATAAATGATCAAATGTTATATTATATTGCGTTTTTATCAAACTATTAGATTCATTGGATTGCGATTATCATTTTATTGAGTTTAATATAAATATTTGAAATATCTTATGTATTTTGAAAAAAAAAAGGTATTATAAGTTTAGCTTCACTTTTTAATTAAACTATTGAATATTAAATATAATATACACTACATAAATTAAAAATTATTATTTAATATTAAAATGTGTCATAACCTGTCGAAATCTAACATTTGTTAGAATTAACGTGTCAAAATATCGTGTGATGTCACCTGTTCATGGATGTAACATAGGTACAACCAATAAGATATCATACCGATACCTAACCAAGAATTAAATTAAATTAAAAAAAAATCAAGAGGGAAGAAAAACAAAAGAAAATAAACTATATTCGCTTGGGGGTATTCTTATTAAAAGTATGCGCACACTAATTACGTCGTTTTAAAGGTAAACGACAATTGCGTCAGAAAAACGCTGGAAGATTATCACCAGGGAGACGGTGTTGAGGTAGAGAGCAGGGAGAGAGAAACAGAGAGAAGTGAAAAAGATGGCGGGTGGCGGAAAGGTTTCGTTCAAAGTGACCCTCACATCCGATCCAAAACTACCGTTCAAAGTGTACGTATTTTTTTATGTGCTCCTCAAATCTCAACAATTTCCCCCTAATTCCTTTTGATCTCTAACCCTAATCTTGATTTTATGAATTTCGTTTCAGGTTTAGCGTTCCAGAGGCTGCACCTTTCACTGCCGTTCTCAAATTCGCTGCCGAAGAATTCAAAGTCCCTCCCCAGACCAGCGCTATCATCACCAACGGTAACTAATTACCCCCCTTTTTTTTTTGGGTAGATCAATCTTTTCCTCTCTTTATTTTTTTTATAATAATTAGATTGATGATGTTGATATTGGTATTGCTAGTTTTAAGATATTCAGAGTATACTGAGACTTTTTCTGATTTGGAAATCATAGTTTGATTGTTTGGTGATGGATATTGAATACATGGTGGTGGATGCCTTTCGAAAAAGCTAAGCTAAGATTCACCAGTTATTTTTAACCTGTGGGTTTTGATTTCATGTTGCGTTCTTGATGCACCCGAAAACATTGTGATTATTATGTTAATCAAAACTTTGTAGTCTTACTGTTGTAATCCATATAATTTTCTAACTTTTGATGTTGGAATTTAGTTAGTAACCCTTTTTTTTTTTTGGCTGTGTTATGTGAATTAGAATAGATTGAATAACACTTATGCTCTATCTAAGATGCTGGTAAATATAGTCGAAGTTCACATGATTCGTAGTGGCAACATAGTGATGGGATATCCTATCAACTCAGCTGTTTTGTCCACTTAGATCTTAAATTACAGTCCAATTGGATCTTCCCCCATTCCAAAACGTAAAGAGATCAAATAGATTGAGATTTCATTGGGGCAGTTTGAGAAATTAGTTGTTTGAACTGAGTAGTTGGTGAACCCATTATACGTTGTTACTTTGACATTTGCTGGCACTAAAAAATGTAATTCTGTTTATTAAGAAGGAAAAGGAATATGGGAAAGGTAAGCTAACAATACTAGCATGAACCCACTGAATGCAAAACTGCAAGATTTAAGAGTTTTTTGCGTATGTATATTATTGACTGTCAAATATTTAACTGTGAAAGCATATCTTGTTATATTAATATCCATCTTTGATTTGCTACATTTCATATTTATTACTTTGTACGCATGCAGATGGTGTTGGCATAAATCCCCAGCAGAGTGCAGGTATGGCAATGCTTTATCATCTGTTTCTTTAACTTATCAATGTGTCATCATATTTCACTCTTCAAATATGATCAATTCTTCTTGTAAAAAAACTTTTTATAAATAACTATTTCACAAGGCAAAAATAAAACAACGTTGCCCAAACATTTGGGATGGAGTTAATCTGATTAAACTTAATGATATACTGGAAATGGTTATGTTGTGATTGCTTGATTCACATTGTTCGGAGTTGCAATTATGGGTTCCTATAAAAGGATTATATCATAACATTGAATAAAATTATATACTATAGGCTGATGATTGTTGTTATCTTTCATTTGACAAGTTGTGTATTTCATTTCTTCAGGTAATGTCTTCCTCAAGCATGGTTCAGAACTACGCCTGATTCCGCGTGATAGGGTTGGGGCCTCTTAGATGTTATGGGATGTCCGAGTGGATATTCACCCTTTTCTTTATATATCTGGACTGCTGTAGCTTCATAGTAAATTCTAAATACTAGTGTTACTGATTTCATATAACTGAGATCAAATGTGTCTTTAACCGATAAGGTTTCTTTGAATAATGATAAGTTTTTAGAGAAAATTATGTAGTTTACTGCTGTAGTCCTGTCAGCTTTGAATGAGAGGTAGCTCTTTCCATTGAGCAACTTCCAAGCGCCACCCTTTCTCCAGATGAAAACATAGCAAAAGTGTGATACCCAACCCAATTAAAGAGCATACAATCTCTCAGTTGTTGAGAGATCTGAATGCTATTTTAAAATCTAGGTCACAGTTTGTAATATATGAAAATATAAAAATAAGTTTATAATTCTTAATTGAAAGTTTTCACTTATTATAGTACTTGTTATAAACAAAAAAACAAGTCATACTATGTAATTAATTTAGCAATCAAATAACATCCTTAATTAACATCTAGTATCAGGGTAAGTTAATACTTGTAGCAATGACTTAATTTTGAAATGGGTCCTCTCTCTCCTTAAAATTTTCGGAATTATATGCTTAGGTAATACTTAGAGCATGTTTGGATTTTCTTTTTCTTTTTTGTAAGTTAAAAGTTATTTTAAGTTAAAACTAACAAAAAAGAGCTTACTCAAAGCTAAATATTGTTTGGTGATTACATAAAAGTTGTAAGTTAAAAGTTACTTAAAAGCTCAAACTTAATTTCAAGAAAAATTGATAAAAACTTGAAGAAGAAGAAAAAAGCTCCTCTTAGGAGCTTTTTATTTTATTTCTCATTATAATTTTTTTATTATTATAAGAGTTTTTGTAAAAATTTGTTTGGCCTAACTTTACTTATAAGAAGAAGAGAAGTTAAAAAAAGGAATGATTCAAATGGACACTTATTAGACATGTTAGAACAAGAAGTTAAAAACTATTTAGGTTGTGTTTGGTTGGCGCAATCTGATGACATAGATAGGGATTGAAGAAGGAGGATTGTAGTTTGACCAAGTTTGGTTGAAGAGTTTTCAATATTTGCTTATCGAAATTACTCCCCCAGCATTCCATTTTGCATGTCAATTGGATCCAAATAGACGGCTTCATATTCCCAACTCGGATGTCGTATTGGGCATTGCCTAGCTAAATGGAGACACAGATATGACACCCAAAGATGACGAACATACCCTCGAGACATGGAGACGGCACCCAAAGATGATGAACATACCCTCGGTAAAGGTAAAGGGTAGCATTGGTGATTCAATTTTTTTTTAAAAACGGGGTTATTTTGGTAATCGTAATTTATTTTCCCATCAATATTTTACCTCGAACCAAACATAGATTTTATAAAATTTATCTAATTTTTCCGATAAATATTTTCCAACCAAATAACTTTTTTTACATTTTCCTACCAAACTCACTTTCCAACCATTTACATTTTCCGGTAATTACATTTTCCTAGTATTCAAAAATTTTCTCCTCAACCAAACGCCCCTTAGTGTATTTTAAAAAGGGAAAACTTAAAAAAAAAAAAAAACTTGTAAGTTTTTTCTAGAATCACTTATCCCCCACCCAAAATTTTGAGTCATTTACATCCTTACTAGTTTTTTTATTACTTACCTTCCTAATTTAAAGTTTTTTCATCATTTATTTCCAGGGTAAGTAATAAAAAAAAATTAATTAGAAGAATAAATAATTCAAAATTTCAAAAAAGTGGTAAGCGGGTTTTTTAAGTTTTTCCTTTTAAAACTAAAGTTTGTAACACTTACAGGGCGTTTGTTATATGAGAAATTTTTTTTTGTTAGGAAATAATTATTACTGAAATGTAGTTGAAAATATATTTTACTAAAATATTACTAAAAATTTGTTTGGTAAACCCATATTTTCCCAAAAAAATATGGTTAATTTTACTGAGTTTGTGTTTAGTTATTATGAAATATTAATGGGAATATAAAATTATTTTACCAAAATAATCTCACATTATCCTAAACCATATCTACAAACCGTACTTTATTGAAGGTCAATTTAGTCCTTATTTTTGCACTTTAACTTTAGCTTTACTGGGTAGCCAATAATTCCACCTATTTTATGGATTTCTAATTTAACAGACCTTATAAAAATTATCACTCAAAACTATTTTGCAGTAAACATATTTGCTCCGGAACATTTTGAGAATTGAGCAACCAAATATTGCATTTTTTGTTTCCTTAGCATGCTTTCCAGAAGTCTCATAAAAAAGTTGGGTAACAAACGCCTCCTCAAGGTCTTTGTCCGGCTGGAAATTTCATTGACTCTTTTTTTTTCTTAATATCGAGAAGTTTTTTTTTCTCATTTTTATGTTCTACACTAATTATTTTTTTTTTCAATTTATAAGAATGAAAATGTTATACTTACTTATTAATTTTCTTACTATTTGTTATTATCAAATCTTAAACGGTTGATAATAATTATGATCCCATAATTGACGAAACCAATTATTAAGATTTGCAAGAAAAGTAGGTTGTAAGCTGTAGCTGTAAGAATTACATCCATCTTTATAATTCTCTAGCAATTTTAGAGTAAAGTATCGAAATACGCAAACCAAAGCGAGCGCGAGGCAGAACAAGCGTACTCACTTTTTCGATATTCGAAGGTTGTCCTCTCAGGCTCTCAGCTATGCTTACAGCATGGTAATTCAATGCGTAATGGGTTACCAATGGATTTAAACCAAATTCAGTTCGGTTTACGCCGTTGTGGACGTTTTCAAGCTATCAAACATGCCAAGTCACTCCATTCCTGTATAATAAAACTTGGCCTTTTTAATCATGTTTTTCTCCTAAATAACATGATCTCTGTCTATGCTAAGTGTTCCCATTTCGATGATGCACGAACCCTTTTCGCCGAAATGCCTCACAGAAACATCGTTTCTTGGACAACTATGGTCTCTGCTTTTACCAATTCTGGTAGGCCCCACGACGCGCTTGCACTCTATAACCAGATGTTGGAATCTAAAACAGAGCAACCCAATCAGTTCTTGTACTCTGCGGTTCTCAAGGCTTGTGGTCTCGTGGGAGATGTTGAATTGGGCAAGTGTATACACCGACACATATCTCAAGCTAAGTTAGAGTTTGACACGGTTCTGATGAATGCCCTCATGGACATGTATGTCAAATGTGGGAACTTGAGGGATGCGCAACGAGTTTTCTATGAAATCCCGCGTAAAAATTCGATTTCATGGAACACCCTCATTATGGGACATGCAAAACAAGGTTTGATGAGTGATGCGCTGAATCTGTTCGATCAAATGCCTGAATCAGATCTTGTATCTTGGAACAGCATCATTGCTGGTCTTGCTGATAATGCTAGTCCCCATGCATTGCAATTTGTTTCTATGATGCACGTGAAGGGCCTTGAACTAGACGAGTTCACATTCCCATGTGGCCTCAAAGCCTGCGGCCTTCTTGGTGAGTTAACAATGGGGAGACAGATTCATTGTTATATTGTCAAGTCGGGGTTTGAGTCTAGCTGTTACTGTATATCAGCATTGATTGATATGTATGCGAATTGCAAGCTATTGGATGAAGCAATGAAGATATGTGACCAATTCTTCAGAAACTCTCCTGTTTCTGAAAGCTTGGCACTTTGGAATTCTATGCTTTCTGGGTATGTTGCCAATGGAGATTATGCTAAGGCTCTCAGTCTGATTGCTCATATACATCATTCTGGTACACAATTTGATTCCTATACCTTTAGTATTTCTTTAAAAGTCTGCATCCATTTCCATAACTTGAGATTGGCATCTCAAGTGCATGGTTTGGTGGTTACCAGTGGCTATGAGTTAGATTATGTTGTTGGGAGCATTCTTATTGATCTGTATGCGAAACAGGGAAATATTAATTATGCATTAAGATTGTTCGAAAGGTTGCCAGATAAAGATGTAGTGGCTTGGTCTAGTTTGATTGTTGGTTGTGCTAGATTTGGTTCAGGCACGTTAGCTTTTTCCCTCTTTATGGATATGGTTCATTTGGATCTTGAGATTGACCATTTTGTCCTTTCAATTGTTCTGAAAGTTTCTTCAAGTTTGGCATCTCATCGAGGTGGCAAGCAAATTCATTGTTTATGTCTTAAGAAGGGGTTTGAATCAGATGGAGTAGTTACAACTGCTCTTATTGATATGTATGCAAAATGTGGTGAGATTGAAGATGCCTTAGCTTTGTTTTGTTGTCTTTCAGAGGTAGATACCATGTGTTGGACGGGGATTATTATGGGATGTGCACAAAATGGAAGAGCAGATGAGGCTATTAGTCTTCTGAATAAGATGATGGAATCTGGTACAAAGCCAAACAAAATCACTATTCTTGGTGTTCTTACTGCGTGTAGACATGCTGGCTTAGTTGAAGAGGCTTGGGCTATATTTAATTCTATTGAAACAGAGCATGGATTGACACCATGCCCAGTACATTACAACTGCATGGTTGATCTACTTGGGAAAGCAGGACGTTTCAAAGAAGCAGAAAAATTAATTAGTGGCATGCCATTTAAGCCTAACAAAACCTTATGGTGCTCCTTGCTTGGTGCCTGTGGAACTCACAAGAACCGATATCTTGCAAATATTGTTGCTGACCATCTTCTTGCTACCTCACCAGAAGATGCTTCTGTATATATACTGGTGTCAAATGTTTATGCAGATCTTGGAATGTGGGATAGTTTAAGCAAAGTAAGAGAAGCTGTCAAAAAAGTAGGCATAAAAGTAGCTGGAAAAAGCTGGATTGAGATCTCAAGTTGAAATTGCTGGTTTTGTAAATGGCTTGGTTCAGCCAGCATAACCCTCATACATAAGATATTTCCAGATGAGTCACTAATTGTTCCAGCTTATGGCATCTGATCTGAGTAAATCTGAACCATGAAAAACGGTATCCATGTTTTGGTGATTGCATCAGTTCAATTAGAAGGCAAAATCACGGAAGTATCAAATTTTAAACGACATTTAGAAGTACCATGCCAAAGAATTAACGATTGAGCAGTTCAATCTGATAAGATTTTTATACCTGCTAATTGCCACGAGGATTCTCACATCCAATGTTTGCCTCCCCCAACAAAAAGGTAAATACAATTTGTACTTTCAATAGTAATTATATCACTTGTAATTTTAATCAAATTTAGTTTTAATTAATCAATTTCAGTTTCATATTAATCACATCAGAATTAACCATAACCACTTTTGGTGATAAGCACTCATTTTAAGAGGTTAACGGGAACTCAAATTCGGTTAAAATCAGAGGTGGCAGCCATACCGCTTAAATTGCAAGTGCATCTTAGAACTTGACTTATTAATAGTAATCTTAGTGCCTTATTTTTTATTTTATTTTTAATTTACTTGAACTTTTTGTACATAGTATTGTAATTAAACAAACTTACCCTTTTTGAATTTTTTGATATTGTATTCATTGCTATTGCAGAAATCATCAGGTCTCAGCTCATATTTTAGCATGGTTGAGCAGCTTGAGAATTTCAGCATTTCTTTGAAAAGCTTCATTCTGATAAGCCTGCGGTAAGATTGGCCTATTTTATTTTCGTCACGTGTTACAGTTCTTTTTCTCATATGATAATAATAACAACAATGAATCAATTATTGCAAATAAAATGGCTTGGGTTGACTGGTAGGTTTAATGTATATGACATGGGAAATATGTTTCTTATGTTGCATTAGACAATTTTGTCTCATGCACACACACAAAATAGGTGGGGTCCAATTTTGTTTCCTTTCTCCCTCTTCTCCTTAGTGGGTCCCACTCACTTTTTTGTGTATTGCATGATAAATGTATAATAATTGCTTAGATTCTAATGCCTTATCATTTAAGTTTTCAGGTTCTTCTCTATAAACTGTATTTATGTTTTACTTAAAACTGGACTGAATAGTGAACTGACGAGACTTTTGGTTTGGAGTTGACTACACTAGCTTGCATCGTGACACAGTTTGGAAGTGTCTCCATGGACTAACATTATCTACCATTTTATTTTGTCTTTTCTTGTTCCGTCCTAATTGCCCCAGGTTGATATCAGATTGAGACACCACTAGGCAGAGTTGGGAATATGTTGGGGCTGTGTCGACACTTTTCTGATTATTTGATCAGAGGAGATTTGACTATCTGGCAAGAGGAAAACAAGGGTATGCTCATCGTTTGATTTGCAATAATTTTTTAAATACGCATATCACTATTGTTGAAACTATAAGAATTTAGATATGAAAGGAGAACCAGATAGAATATTGATTTTGAATAATATTCTCTCGTGTATAATATGTGATGCAAAAGAGAGAATATTAACCTCTATTTATACTAATTAGATTCATGATCCTAATTAATTAAAGAAACAAATTATGGAAAATACTAAATATGCCACTCTCAAGATATCATTAAAGACACTTTAAAGTTAAAAATATTCTAAAGTACAGTAATGATATTGTGGGATATTTTTATATATTCTATCACTCTGTTATAGTTTATTAAGCTTTAGTTTTTTACAATTAATGAGAATAAAAAGAAAATAAATGAAATATATAACCCAGTCAAGGGACAGGGTAGACTGCATCTAGGATTGGAAATGGGGTCAAATTGCATTCGGGATTGGAGACAAGGTTAGACTGCATCTATGGAAACGCATGTCTAGTGGAGTCAGTTTGCAGTAAGATAAGATGGAATTGAGCTTGTTTGCAAAAAGACATAATGGAACGGTGTCACTCTACGAAAAGACAAGATAAAATGGAGTCAATATGAAAAAAGACAGGTTGAAATGGAGTCAATCTCTGCAAAGAAGGTAGAACGCCAATAAGAATGCCCAACTGTAAACAAAGATAAAAAAACAAAAACACATATATGGGTCTGTTTGATTCCTGTTCCAGATGTTTTTTAGTCCTTTTCCCCTTCATTTCCCCACTTCTTCTTGTCCCTTTCTTTTTCACTTTTATTTATTTATATATTCATATACATATATATATGTATTTATTATTATTATTATTATTATTATTATTTTTTTATTTATTTATTTATTTATTTATTTATTTTTTATTTTTTTATTTATTTATTTATTTAATTTTTCAACTTTTTTATATCTATCATGTGGGTTCATCTACCACCGACCCCAATTAATTTGGGATAAAGGTGATGTTGTTGTTGTTGATGTTGATGTAGAATTGTAAAGAACCATCTCAACCTCACACCTTAAGAATTTCGGCAAGTGGATTTGATTTGCCATTGAAATTCAAAAAGAATTGGTTATCAGAAAAAGTTTACATGGAACCTCCTCCGGGGTTGAGTGCCCTGAAACCGAACCATGTCTATAGATTGAATAAGTCACTATATGGACTTCGACAAGCTAGTAGGCAATGGTACAACAAACTCTCATCATCTCTTCTCTCTCTCTCTCTCTCTAGGATATATTCAAGCTCCATCAGATCATTCTATGTTTACCCTTAAGAATGGATAATCTTTCACAATGTTGCTCGTTTATGTTGACGATATTGTATTATCAAGTAATTTACCCTCTGAAATACGTGTCAAATCCTTTTTCCATTATCAGTTCCGCATAAGGACTTAGGTTCCTTAAGGTGCTTTCTGGGGCTTGAAGTATCACGTTCTCAAAAGGGTATTAATCTCAATTAGAGTAAATATATGCTTGAAATCCTCTCCAATGCAGGACTTCTGGCTTCCAAATCTTGCTCCACTCGATGATCCTACTTCCTTCAGAATATTGGTTGGAAGGCTACTGTATCTCAGTACCACTCATCTTGATATATCATTTGCAATACAGAAGCTCAGTCAATTCAAATCTCACCCACTTGACACTCACATGGCAGCAGCTACCAGGGTTCTTCGTTATTTAAAGGGTGCCATTTCCACTAGTTTATTCTTTTCTTCCACATTTGATTTTCATGTTCGTGCATTTAGTGATTCAGATTGGGCTTCATGTCCTGATACCAGACGCTCCATAACTGGTATTTGTGTTTTCGTTGGTTCATCCCTCGTCGCTTGGCTTTCAAAGAAGCAGCCTACAGTTTCACGATCGTCTTCTGAAGTTGAATATAGAACTTTGGCAAGTTTATCATGTGAACTTCAATGGTTCCAATATTTGTACCATGACTTGCGCATTCCTTGGTCCAAACCAGCATCTGTATATTGCGACAACAAGTCTGCCATGTTTCTTGCTCACAACCCAATCTTTCATGAACGATCTAAACACATAGACATTGATTACCATGTAACAAGAGAGAAGATTCGCTCTAGTTTGATCCACTTGCCCCCAGTCTCCTCCAATGCTCAGCTGACTGATGTCTTTACAAATTCTTTGCCTTCGAAGGTTTTCATTCATGCTATACTCAAGTTGGGTCAATTCAATTTGCATAGTCCCACTTAGGAGGGGGGGTGTCATACAAGAGAACATAGAAGCTGCCTAAGCCCAACATAATGCAACCAAAGTTCAAGATGTTGAAGCCCAAACTTAGAGAAGCAAATCATCACGTGTATCACACATACAATCTACTAACCATGACAGAATACATTAGCCACGTCAGCTGCTTGATTTATTTTTAGTTAGAGAGTCTGTTATGAAACTCAGTTATGCAGTTAGTTAGTTTAGCTATTACGCACGCGTGTACTTCTCTTTCTTGATGTGTATATATAGTCACTTTGTTCTGTGACTCTCAGATAATGAAATCAATAGAATTTTCCGTATTCTTTCTTCCATTCTTTCTTTGGTCTGAGTTTCAAGAAAAATAATTATGAAAATAATTATTTTCTATTATTATTTTTGTTTTGCAAGTTAAAAACCAAAACAATAAATAAAAACAATTCAGGCATGTACTCTAAATTTGATTCTAAAAACAAATTTATTTATTTTTTTGTTTTCTAATTACAGTTTCTAATTTATTTATTTTTACAAAATAGACCTTACCAAACAAGTGTTTCTTTCCGAAAATCATAAAACAATTTTTGAAAACTGATCTCAAACAAACCCATAGTTTTGGTGGTAATTGAGTTCTGTTAACTCTATAAACAAAAGGAGAAAACTATGCTCAATGGATAATCATGACTCTGATGCTTATAGAAATTTAGTTAAGAAAGGAGAAAAAGATATAATAGAAAATTTGAATAATATTCTCTTTTGCATAATAATATAATATGATGAGATAAAATGTAATATTACGGACAAATTGTTAACTCTTAAAATACTTAAAGTGGCTGCTTCATATTAGTTTCAAAGCTCGAGCAGGCGGTTGCGAGCACCTAAATTAGGAGAGCACCGTGTTTTTGGCAAACCAGTTTGCGACAATGCAAAGTACCTTTTCTTTTAATTTTCCGAGACTGAGATTACCTTGGACCTAGGGTGGAAGGCATAAAGTGGTCCTAGCAATTAATCACAAGCCAAACCATATCGAGATCATCTTCTCTACGAATAAATTTTTGGTATTAATGTTGTACCAAAGATTCAGTGCATCCCTGCAATGAAAATATTACATGTCAACTAAAATTCTTTTTTTTTTCTGTCAAATTTTTCTCTCTCCTCTGATGTGTACTGCTCTGATTGATGAGATGCACTGAATCTAGGTACAGCATTAGTACCAAGGATTTATACCTTCTCTACATATGTAGTGGATACATATACTATTCAACAAGTGACATTTGGATAAAAAATATATTTTTCTCCTACTATTAAACAAGTGACATTTGGATAAAAAATATTTTTTTCTCTCCTTTTCATAGAAGCATGTCAATCATTCCTCATTTTTTATTAGATAAATGCACTGAATAAATGGTACAGCTGCAAAGATATTTCCAACCATATGAGCCAGACCCATCATAGCACTAGGCAAACACTAGGAACATGGGTAGGTCTCACTAGGTCAAGATTAAATGGTGAACCCCACCTCCTCATTATCATTGTTATCTGCCTGCATAAGGCCAATTCATTGCATTGCAACGTCTCCACCATGCATGCTAGTGTCAGTGTTTTCCGTGGAATTTATTTTTTGATGTCTTCCCCGGAATTTATTCTCCTGCTTTGTTGTTTATTTCTTTTTCAATCATTGCACCCACTTTATCTCCCGACTCAGTGTTCTGACTTACTACGAGTTTTTCTTTTTGTTTCGATCTTCACAAGCATGGCATGTTAAAGTTCTGATTCCTTCACAGTTTCCAATAACTAGAAACACACTGCAAAAGTTACCGCGAAAATCCCACGCCAAGATTCTTTTTCCCCACTGATTTCGCGCCATGTTTAGTTGGCTATGAAGAAGAGCTAAATGGTCACCATTCAGTAATCAAGCTCAAACAGACCTCTATCTATAGCTTATGTAAAGAAGGAAGGCCTACCTACATGTGCGAAAAAAGAAATTCCACTAGAAAGAAAGTGAGAGGCGGTGAGGATCGAACCCGATACACCGAAGTTCTAATATCATGTAAAGAACTAATTCAATCCAAAAGTTTAAGCTGTTGGGTAAAGTTATATTAATTGTTTTATATATCTCAAAAGCCTATAAGCATTACTTGGACAAGGTAGCTGCATCCTAACATGGCTTCTGATTGGTGCCAAAGCTTTTAGTAAAGAAAACAGTTCTTATAGTGCTTTGTTTTCTTTTGCTGGTGTTTTGTGCATTTGTGGGAAACTTACGTTTTGATATTCACGATTCTCTTGATATTTGTGGTGATTATTAAGCCAATGCTGAGTTGCTTAATTTTAGTTAAAACAAAGGTTAAGGCGATATTGATCATAATACATACGAGTACAAAACGGCACGACTTGTTCCGGATTCGATGGAAATGCACCACACAAATCTAGATAACACGCATGACCCTGAGGTTGTCTTATTAAACCGCATAACTCTGCTAATGTGCATGACAAAAAAAGGTTGTCCGATGCCTAAACGAGGAATATGAAGGGCTTCGATTCCATTAATAATATACAATAATAGCTTCCAGAAAAAGGTTGCCACGTATATCGAGCTATTATAACTTTTTACGAAGCTGTTCCTGTTTCATAGAATTCAACTTCAAGGTAAAACGAGCATTTTGATGAAACAATTAGACAAAACAATAAGACAAAACAAAATGTGGTTTCGAAGAAGCGATTAGAGTAGAAGGTGCCCTTTTGTCTTACGAATATGGTAACTTAGCCATTGACCTCAATCATTGCTTTTTGCACTAATGGGGTTAAATTATAAAATGCTTTATACTTGCCAACATTTATGTAAAGTTGAAAAACAAAAAACATAAGGATAATTCAGGATTGTCTCAAGTCTTTTCTTCTTTCAGTATTTCAGATTGGCAGTTTCTGCTCGTTGGAGAAGTTTTCAACCTTGAGGTTATAGGAGATTGTTTACCGCCCTTCCATAAATCCCTTTATATTGTAATGAATTTTCTTAAAAATTTGCAAGAAAAAAAAAATACTGTCTCCTTGGGATATATTCCTAATTAAATTTCCCACTTGAATTTTTACAAAAATAAATAGTTTGGTAGAGTCAAAGCATTTAAGCTGTATATGCTCTGACCGTATGTATTGAATGGATAAAGGAAAACCACTTCTTCTAACAGTCTTATGAAATAATAATAAATTAAACAAAAGTTCTAGTTATTGCTAGATATATGTATGGTTAATATAAGGTAAATTAAATGCTGTAATATACAATCCTAGATTAAATCTGCCATCGATTGGGGAGGGAGTGAATGAGTGATACCCACCAACACATACAAAAATGAACTGAAACTGATCTATACTTAACTAGATGATGCTAAAACTTAAAAAGAGATAATAAAGCAAATCAAAGCAAGTGATATATCAGAAAGTTCAACCCAAATTAATCCAACAAAAACCAACATATATCAAAAGCCTCTATAGATTACAACAAAGCAAGGCAAGATAGCTCGAGGATTGAACACATACAACTCATCCAAATTAGAATAAGCCCCAACAGGCCCTGCAACCGAATCATACTCCTCCACACCACCACCTTCCGTGTTCTTCTTCACCTTGCCTGCTATCACCCGACAAACCAGCATTGCCCTCTTGTCGTTACTCTCTTCCACTGAAACAACCGCATTGTCGTGGGCCTTCCCGCTTGTTGCGGTCGTCAATATACCATTTCCTCCGGTGACCTTAAACCCATGCTTGATTATGCTACATACATTGCATTGTGGTATTGAGTTGCATAGGTTGGAGGACCCGTTTAGGCCTAGTGGGCACACAAAGGTAGTGCAGTGAAACCTGAGTAGCTCATTGCCATCTGCTATGCAACGTGGATGTTTCTTCGTGTGCTTTGTGGCTTTGGCTTTGATGGAATCTCTGTACTCTTCGAATTTGCTTATTGTCCTCTGCGTGTTGTGGACTTTAAGGATGCGTTCGATCTCGCACACTGGAGATTGTTTCTTTAGCCAGCTCGAGTGGAATATAATTTCAACTATGTTCTTGCTCGTATCTTCTGGTCCCAGTTCAGAAACTGAAATTGATAACACAGCAAAAGATAATTAAAACATATAGTCAGTTATGTTGCATTGGTATTTCTCACAGAGAAGTATAAAACCATTAATATAATATCATCCAACAAACTAAGCTTTCAGATTGAATTGATTCTTTATATCGTCAGAGCCTTATCACGTGTTCAATCATCATTACCCTCGTTTGATTAGTAAATAATTAAATCTTCTTTTTCCGGAAATGTTTCAATCAGCATTAATAACTAATCACGTGTTCAAACCTCACCACCCTCATTTGATTAGTACCACAATAATAATTAAATCTTCTTAAATTTCTTAACATAGATAGATGAGCTTGTGTATTATCCACTCTTCAAGTCCACAGTGAACTCTCGTGCAAAAAGAAATTGCGTTAGAAAAGAGAGAAATATAAAACCATTAATATAAACTCAAGTATATATAGATACCTGCATGTTTAACAGCTTGATGATGCTCCAAACTTTCAGCTTTCATGATCTCACCACAGTCAGGGCAAGAACAAATGCTGCTCCTTAGAGAAGGGTCTCTTGTGAAACCTAGAACAGGGTCTACCACCATTCGACACTCATAACAACCAGAGAGTCTCCTGAATGGCATTCCCCTAAAAGACCCACCAGCAGAAGAACTAGAAGATGCTGATAATGAAGAAGATGATGCAGACACAACACCATTGAGTTCATTCAGAGGGGCTTTCATGGATCTGCTTGAACCATCGTTGTTGTTGTTGCATCCACCCAGTGACACCCTTTTCTTGTGAATGTCGGGGGTTCCCGTTTCAGGCCTTGCCATCACCTTGGTGTTGTAACAAAGCGAGCCTGAACATTTCATCTTCTTGCTGTTCTTGGTGTTTTCTTCTGGGACTCGTTCCTCTTGCAGCTTTCTCTGTTCCTGTTTTATCCCTGGTTGTTTTGCTTCCTTCTGGTGCTGTTGTTGGATTTGGACATTTCTACAAGGCAATAGGCCTCTTACCACTGCCCACGAAGGTTGTTTCTCTGTTTTCTGTGACTGTTGGTTTTGGCTAACATGCTTGGTAATGGTTGGCTTTCTTTGGGTTTTGGGTTTGTTGCTCATTTTAGAAAGGATTTGAAGTTTTCCTCAGCTTAACAAAATGATGGCTTTTGGATAACCAGAGATATCTATAGTAGAGCTAAAATATGATTATGGAATTGGTTCCTTTGGGTGGAGCTGTCATAGTTTTCTTTGCTATTTGATGGTTATGAAACTTTCAGGAACCTATAGCTCTTCCTCTGGGCTGATATATGACTTTATGATGAGAATCTCACCGTTGATTTCTATAGATTGAAGAGTCCTTTTTTTGTAATTAGTGAGAAAGTAAAGAAAAATACTAACTGAGTTGACCACAGGAACTAAGCACGCTGAGATGAAAATATGTGTTCGATTTTTTTTATTATCATTTTTCATCTATTTTTTTTCTCTCTTAAAAAAACAACATGAGATAATTAAATTAATCGTAAAAAGATAATCGATTTTAATATTAAAAAAAGAAAAGAGAAAGAGATATACTAACTCAGTTGCCTTTTTAGAAACTAAGCAGGCAAAAATGTAAATATATATGACCATTTTTTATTGTGGGTTCCCTAATTCCCACGATGAGTCAAGTACTTGAGTTTTATGGTAATTAATAGCTTAATCTTTAATATTTGTTGGTAAAAAACATGTCACCTAATAGTTTCTCTAACATATCCATTGGAGCATGAGTTTTTGAGCTTGAAATGTGTATATTATATTTTTTTTTCTACGTTATGTTAATTTAATTAGGGAAAAATTATATTTTTTATCATTTTAGTGCCTAACATTCCGCTGAATTCCCACGATGAGTCAAGTACTTGAGTTTTATGGTTAATAATAGATTGGAGCACGAGTTTTTTTAACTTGAAATGTGTATATTATATATTTTTTCTACATTACGTTAATTTAATTAGGAAGAGGTTATATTTATTATTATTTTAATCTTGTTACTTGATTGGTTACTGTTGAATCATTTTAAATTAACGGTTAAAAAATAAAAAAATTAATTATCGTTAATTTTAAATTAATCTAACAATGACCAATTAAGTAATAAGAGTAATAAAATTAAAATAAGTATAATCGCCCTTATTTAATCATGGGAAAAGTATCTCTTGGAGATAAAATTTCCAAGAAGTGTGCGTTGTTTTGGATTATAAAATTAAAAAATTATAAAAATAAAGACTAATATAACCCTGTAATATATTAGAATTACAAGTGGTAAAGAGCATGTCTCTCTTCCAGTATTGTGGTCCCAAAACTAATCGTAGGTGGAAGCTGGTGGGTATGTAACATCCTATAACTTTATATCCAATTACTTGAGAGATCCTTTAACATTTAAAATTCATCTAAAAAAATGTGGAGTTTAACTCAACAAGTTAAACATATTGAAAATTCATCACGGGGACTCTAATACATGATAAAGAATCATTTTAACTCAACAAGTTAAACATATTGAAAATTCATCAACCGAAAATGGAGTTTAACCGCCCATATTTCTTTCAATTTATTTTGAATGTGATCATGTTGAGCTAACAATGAAAACTAACCCAAAAAAGAACAATTGCTAACATAAAAAAGTTCGGGAGAAAACTATTTGCGTTTCATTTTTTTAATCCAGCAGACAATCGCATTACATTAAAAAGTGGATCATGTTGGTGCTCAAATTCCGATGAAATTAATGCAATGGAAGGAACCAATGAAAAATCCGTGGAATCGGTGAAAACCAGTACAGGATGGGTGACCAGGTTTTAACTAGTTGTTTTTCTTTTTATTTTATTTTTTAACTGAAATAAAAAATTGTTTAGCCAAATAAAAAACCAATTTACATAATAAATTATTATTTAGTCTCTTATTTTAAATTCTTTATCTCACAAGACACATAATATAGTCATTTCATGTTAATTTAAGCTTTTATTTAAATTGATTTATTATGATTTTAAATTAATTTATTAACTTAATATATTATATAATATTTAAAATATTTAAATTGATTTATTATGATTTTAAATTAATTTATTACTTAATATATTATATAAAATTTAAAATATCTACATTTAATTATCACCAATGAAACTATAGTTTAACTATGATCAAATTAATGAGCCATAATACCTTGATCGATTCATTCAATAACTTAATATGTTTTTAGAACATTCTCAATCTTTAATGTGGCCGGCCAGCACACAATTTTTGAACATATCGTTTTCCTGGAACTGCCTCGGTTACCATCATTATAAGCTTTCTAAAACAATTTCTGAACATTGTTTTACAGGTGAATTGAACGAACCTTGGAAAATGTTAGTTTAGGCTTTAAGACAAAGACCATGGCTAAATCAATATGCCATAATCGGTGACAGGGACCAAATATAATTTTTTTTATTTTTTCAACATTATGAATTTTATAGATAAAAAAAAAATTAATACTGCTTTCTTTTTAGGAAGATTTTTTTTTTGTTATATGTCACAGCTGATTTTGCATCCAAGGGCAATAAATGGTTCATTTTGTACCTGCAACCCAGCACAAATTTACGGGGGGAGAGTTGAATAATTAATTAGGCTTGTCGTTATTCTAAGCCCAAGATGGACTTTTTAGGGCTAAACACATTGCACCATTTGCAAGGTACTCCACTAATTACCCCATAATGGTGAAAAGCTGCTTACTTGATTCCTTTTGCCTCAAAATCATGCCACCCCCATATGCAATGGAATAAAGCCCTCTACAGCTCTACTTTAATTAACATAAAAATCAGCAATTTCCCCCTAAAGTTTTGAAATTTTTGTTTTGTAGGCACAAATTTATGGTTTGTAATTAATTAGGCTTGTCATTTAACATGACACAAAAAACCATTTGCAAGGTACACATTAATTACCCCATATTTTGTGAGGCAAAGCGCACTTTTTTTTGAAAAAAAATAAAAAATTAAGGCCCTCTAAACTTTAATTAACATAAAAATAACATTTCCCCCTAAAGTTTTGAAATTTTTGTTTTAAGGGTTTGCACATAACTCTTATAAAATCCTTTGTTTTAGGGTTTTATAAGAGTTATGTTGTAGGAAAAGTGATTGTGTTATGTTATAGAGATTCATTTTGCGTGCCGGAGTTTTTTTTTTGCTGCGGGCCCCACAAAATGTTGTGTGTGTAGAAAAAATTTTATGATCATGTTAAATGATAGATGATAAACTCTTTGTTTTGACCGCTAACTTTTACTATTCTAACTCCGGCTTGAATTTGTGTATGCATGCATCGTATCTTTGTATTGCAAAAGCATAAAAGCACACAGAACATAGCCGTTGCCGAGTAAAGCTTCTGCGAGATCTTTATCACATTATTTGCCGTTACAAGAGGCGAGAACTGTGACGATTACTCTAATATTGAACCCATAATATTTCTTAGAAACCAAATGGAAACGGAAGTAAGAAGATTCTTAATACAAGTGCATTAGAGGACGATAAAAAGTTACACATACTAGCTTTTCAACCCAAAACATAAGTAGGCTATATTTATTAATGGTTTAAAAAAATTCACAAAAAATAATCATCTCACCTGAAAGCTCAAGTTATTAAGTGAGATTACATTAATGATTTTATAGCCTTCAAACTAATCATCTCACTTAGTAAGTACAATTGTTCTTTGCGATATAAGATATTGCCACAGCTGTTTTGTCTTGATTCTTGTTAATATTGTTCAAGGCAATTATTTTAGCGCAATCAATTTGCGATTTGTTTTGTCATAACAATGGCAAGAAATATTTAGAATTTACATAAATTATTGTACTCCAATCTGAGCAGTAATCTACTAGCTTACTTTTCACCAAAAAAAATAAAAAATAAAAAATCTACTAGCTTACCATCTTTTATTTTATTTTATTCTTTTGAAATTTGATACCTTGCACTTCAAGTTGACCTAAAAAGCTGTCAGAACATGTAAGTTGTGATTCCAATATTGAGTTAGGGTTTAAATTTTTTTATTTTTATTTTTGAAAAGTGGGTTTAAATTTTAAGACTATAGGAAGCAAGATTCCCTTTGGGTTCTCGGAGCCCAAATTGCAACTTAGCAGGCCAGGCCGCCAGGGGTTTTATTCTTTTGAAATTTGATACCTTGCACTTCAAGTTGACCTAAAAAGTTGTCAGAACATGTAATTTATGATTCCAATATTGAGTTGGGTTTAAATTTTTTTTGTTTTTTTTTGAAAAGTGGGTTTAAATTTTAAGACAATAGGAAGCAAGATTCCCTTTGGGTTCTCGGAGCCCAAATTGCAACTTAGCAGGCCAGGCCGTCAGGGGTCAGCTTAGAAGAGTATATATATATATATATATATATATATATATGGGGAAGGATATTGTAACAACCAAGTTTGTGTTACTACCATGTTACTACCAGTCAATCTCGTTAAATCAAAAAATATCAATCTTAGGTTATAATAAGTTGTAAGCATGTGACACCATTGATATTTTTTGATCTAACGGCTCTCAGATAGGTGTCAAATTTCAAATTTGACACCTCATCTGAGAGCCGTTAGATCAAAAAATATCAATGGCTCTGATTTGTAAGCATGTGACACCATTGATATTTTTTGATCTAACGGCTCTCGGATGAGGTGTCAAATTTCAAATTTTACACCGGTGTCAAAGGATCATATATATATATATATATATATGGAACAGGATATTCTTACACCGGTGTAAGACTTAGAAGTCTTACACTCAATCTTAATCTTTGATCCACTTGTATCCAGTGGCTCACATTACTAAAAAATTTGAGTCTTTGATATAAGTGGGATCAACGGACAAGATTGAGAGTGTAACTTACACTGGTGTACCAGTGTAAGACTTAGAAGTCTTACACTCAATCTTGATCATTGATCCACTTGTATCCAATGGCTCACATTATTAAAAAATTTGAGCCCTTAGATATAAGTGGGATCAACGGACAAGATTGAGAGAGTAACTTACACTGGTGTACCGGTGTAAGACTTAGAAGTATCACATTCAATCTTGATCATTGATTCACTTGTATCCAATGGCTCACATTACTAAAAAATTTGAGCCCTTAGATATAAGTGGGATCAACGGACAAGATTGAGGGTGTAACTTACACTGGTATAAAATGATCCTGACCCTACAGAAAAGTGTTATCTACAACTGACACAAAAAAGTGAGGTATAGCAACTGCAGAAATCATTTTTTCATATATATATATATATATATATATATATATATATATATATATATATGTGGGAAAAATATTTTTCCGACAGCTTGAGATAAGTTTATCTCCGACCCCCAAAAACTACGTCGTTTTATTTATTTATTTTCTTATATTAATTGATTCTCTCTTGAATGATTATGATTCTTTTTTCTCTCTCTTCCTGTATTACTCTTCCACGAGCTAGGGTTTCCGCCGCCTCTGCCCATCTCCGTCGCCGCCAATGCCCATCATCACCGCCGCTGATCCAATTGAAACAGCACAAAAGAATCATATTTTTTCAAATTAATTTAATAACTAAATCATTTTACTCCAACCGATTCAAGAACCAGATCATTTTTTCAATTTAATTAGGGCTAAAAACTAAACCATAATATTCACGGGAATGTGAAAAAAATCAAATCAAAAATATCGAATCAAAAATACCAACTAAAAGAATTTGATAAGGAATAGACAGACACATACGCAAGTGCACCATTGGATTCGTAGCCTTGGTAAAACACCACCTTTTATAAGAGAGGAGAAAGACAATTATAAGAGATAAAAATTAAAAAAATTAAAAAAAAATCTGCCCGGGCGGGCTGGCGGGACGGGCTTGGCGGGCAGCGAGTTTGGAAAACTCAGCCCGCCCCGTTTGGCGGGCGGGGCGGGCCGGCCCGGCGGGCTCGACCCGTTTTGCCAGCTCTAATTGGGACCAGAGACGCTTAGAGGATAAGGGATAAACGGCAGTGACAGTGGCGGTAGAGTGCAGCAACGGAGGCGGCGAGACGGAGGATATGGGCAACGGCGTCGTCACGTGTCTGGCTATGGGTGACGGTAGAGCCTATAGGGAGAGAGAAGGGAAGAGAGAGAAGGGAAGAAAGAGAGCTTTATATACATTAAATCAAGACTCTCGGATAATTTAATCAATTTAATGGTAAGATTGGTTGTAACAATACTTGTTTGTTACAATATCCTACCCCTATATATATAATTTATTTTTTGTATAACAGAAAATAAAGTTATTGCTTACAACTCCAAAATTATGTCATTTTGAGAGTTGAAAGTAGGGGTGTTAATGGGTCGAGCCGAGCTTTGATCTTAAAGTCTAAGCCTGTTTTTAAATGTGTCTATCTGACCAAGTCTGTTACATGTCATAAATACAATTATCGGCATGTGGTCTGACTTATTTACAAAAAAATAAAAATCTGGTTTAATTTGTTAGCCTATATTAAAAAAATAAGACAACAAAAATTTATCCAAACAGAATATACAATCAACAACATTGGTAATTTCATAAATATTCATAAATTTAATGTATATTCAAACAGCATAATATAGATCAAAATATGGGGTGTTAACGGGCCGAGCCGTGCTTTGCTCTTAAAAGACTAAGTCTGTGTTTAAATGTGTCAGCCTGACCAAGCCTGTTACCCGTTATAAATATAGTTATCAGCTTGTGGCCTGACTTATTTACAAAAGTAAAAGCCTGGTTTAGCCTAATAGCCTCTTTAAAAAAAATAAGACAACACAAATTTATCCAAACAAAATATACAATAAATAATACTATTAATTCCATAAATATTCATAAATTCAATATATATCCAAACAGCATAATATGGAACAAAATCATTCAAAAAGTCTATTTAATCAATAAAATTGGGTGAAATATATTGAGGAGATAGAGAGGACTATTGCAAGTAGTATAAAAAATATTAAAAAAATATAAAAAATAATATACTAGGACAAACTTAGAGGCTCTAAGGCTTAACTTTTGAATTGTAGCCTACGACCTTTTTATTAAACGAGCTTTTGTACAAGTTCAAGCTTGGTGCCAACAACCAATTTTAAATATATAAGCTCATGCCTTCACGAGCCGAGCCAAAGACCCTTGGTTTGTTTAGCACCCCTAATCAAAATCATTCAGAAAGAGAGGGCTATTACAAGTAGTATAATATATATATATATATATATATATACTAGGCAAGCCTGAGAGGCTCTAAGGCCGAGCTTTTGAATTTGAGTCTGAGACCTTTTTACTAAACGAGCTTTTATATAAATTCAAGCCTGGTGCCAATAACCAATTTTAGACATGTAAGCTCAGGTCTTCATGAGACGAGGCAAAGGCCCCTGGTTCATTTAGTACCCCTAGTTAGGAGAATTAATAAAGAGTGTTTTGGTAAATTCATATAATAAAAATTAAATAAAATTACAAAAATACCATTGATTAATTTCCACAACCCTCAAAACGACATAGTTTTAGAATTGCAGGAGATAAATTTAACTCCTGTAACCTAGGAAGCACGGACACTTGTAAAAACAGGAAGAGTCGGGTCCGACACGCTCCTACACGGCGACACGCTCCGACACGGTGTCGGACACGCGGTTGACTTTTTTCGACACGTTGACCATTCCGACACACGAGTTTGACGGTGTCCGACACGGTCAAATGGCATTTTCGTAATTTTTATAATTTTTTTTGAAAAAAATTAAAATATATTAATAAAACTTCCACATCATCATATTAATTTTTTTTATTTTGTCTTTTCTCCCTTAAGTAGATAAGAGATCATCTCAGCATCATTGTTGTCAATTCTTATTACGCTCTTGTTGTATCTCATTCTCTCTCATCTCTCTCTAATATGATTTTTTCTCTCTATCTGATATTATATCTCTCTCATCACAGTTTTTATTTTTTTTATTAAAGCTTCCATCTTTATAACGTGTTGATGGGTATTATTAATTTAGTTTCATTTTTTTGTTAAATTATTAAATATTAAATGAAATATACACTATATAAATTAAAAATATTATTTAATATTAAAACGTGTCCCAACGTGTCGAAATCCATATATTTTTAGGATTGACGTGTCGGAATGTCGTGTCGTGTCGTGTCGTGTCGTGTCACGTGTCGCATGTCGTATCGGTGCTACATAGCCTGTAACAAGAGAAATATTTTTTCCATATATATAAGAAAGATCTTTCGATTTTGGTGCAAGACTTAGAAGTCTTACTTCTTATTTCAGCCGTTATTTCCCTCTATCTGACTGTTATAGTTTATTGAGTTACATTAATTAATTAATTATCAGTTTCAAATAAATGATAACCATTATATGGACGAAAATCAACGGCTGATATTGGGAGTAAGACATTTTAGTCTTACAGCAGAGTTAAAAGATATCTCACCTATGTTATCCAAAAAAAAAGGATCTCTCACCATATATATATATATATATAGGTTTTGATGTTTCTCATGTTATAGGAGATAAAATTATCCCTTACACACATAAAAGTGTGTGGAGCCTATATGGGACTATGAGAATAGAAAAAAATAAAATAGGCTTCATGTGTACATGTGTGTAGGAGATAATTTTGTCTTCATGAGAGACATTAATCCCTATATATGTATAATATATAGGAAAAAAATTTATGCAGCTACTTTATATAAGGTTATCTACAACTACCCAAAACTACGTCGTTTTGATTAATGAAGGGTGTTTATGTAATTTTAGGTGAATTAATGAAGGGTGTTTCAGTAAAATGCATATGATAAAAAATATAAACAAAATTACGGAAACACCCTTCATTAATTCACCTCAAATTACATAAACACCTTTCATTAATCAAAACGACGTAGTTTTGGGGGTAGCTGTAGATATCCTTATCTAAAGTGACTGTAGAAATATTTACCCCATATATATATATATATATATATGCTTATAATTTCTCAAGCTGCTTGAGATAATTTTATCTCCGGCTACCAAATCATAACCGTACAAAGATTGATTAATGATGATAAAGGAAGAGAGAGAAAAAATGAATCATAACCATTTAAAGGTAAATCAGTTAATATAAGGAAATAAATAAATAGAACGACGTAGTTTTGGAGTGGCCGGATATAAACTTATCTCAAGCTGTTTGAGAAATATTTTTCCCATATATATATATATATATATATATATATGATGCAGGATCCTTTGACACCATTTGACACCTTATCTGTTAGCCGTTAGATCAAAAAATATCAACGGCTCTGATTTGTAAGAATGTGACATCATTGATCTTTTTTGATATAATGACTATTAGATAAAAATTTGACACTAGTGTCAAAGGATCCCGCCTCTCTATATATATAGGTCAGGATCATTTTACACCATATATACATAAATATATATAGGTAAAATTATTTTTGCACCCGCTTTACATACATCAATGAGAAATGTATGGTTATGATTTCCCACATTTAATGCTTTCATCCTTTGTATAGTTATGATTTCTCGCATTTAATTCTTTCAAGTATATATATATGGCAAGTATTTGATTGCTGCACGTACTGGTACAACAGTTGCAGAAATGTAAACCCTATATATATATATGAGGTAGAATTCTTTGACACCGGTATCAAACTTTGAAATTTGATACTAAATCCGAATCGTTGATTTTCTCCAATCAACGGTTATCTTTTATTGGGAATGAAACTTATTAATTAACTATTAATCCCCAATAAATGATAATCGTTGATTGACGAAAATCAACGCTTAGGATTTAATGTCAAATTTCAAAAGTTGACACCGGTGCTAAAAGAAATATAAGCAAATATAAGCCTGGTGTTATTGGAGAAAGCTATCTTATGTTGTACACCCATTGAATCCCGTGGCCAGCTTCTGTCTTTTTTGTAATTGTGGACGCTACATATTTGTCTTAGCAACATAATAATACTATATCTAGTAATATGAGATTAATAACTCCCATGTATTTATACCAACAAAAAAAAAAAATAACTACCGTGTATGTATGTATATTGAGAACATAATGTTTATATTACAAGTTTCAATTTTCTTATGCAGCAAGAGAAAAATTTTTCATATTAAAAACATATATATTATGTGAGGATCATATTTATTAAAAAAATTAAAAAACAGAAAAAAAATACTGCATAAAAATCAAAGGATTATTAATATAAGAAAATATTTTCCCAAATTTATAGCGAAATTTTACAAATATAGATATATAGGGGAGGGAAAGAGAGTGCATGAACAGTATTACTAGTCAGTAGCCAAATAGCTATATTATTTAAGTTTTTATGCGTTGACGGTTGAATGGTTTACTGCATATTTAGATTTCAGTTGAGTTGTCTCAAACGCATTTATCAACCAGATAGACAAGTAGCAAGCCCACTGGTGGATCAGCCCATGATTACGGTGAGAGAGGCCCAAAAGAAGCCCATGACTGATGAGAAAGTGGGAGCGCGAAAGGCACATTTCGTTTTCAGTTTCAATTTCAATTTGATGTTTGGTGGCAAGGAATTTGGGAATGTGATGTAATAGAAATGCGGTGGAGATTGCTTCATGGATGGGAAGGCTAACCTTCCGACCAACCCGCCGGATTCTTCCCCGCCGGACTTCCTCCGCCACGTCCAAGCCGCCTTGAAGCGCCACCGTCCTCTCGGTAATTCCAATTCACTCTCACTCTCTTTCTTTGCCCTGCTCTTCATTTATTTATTTATCTTAAATTGTTTTTAAAACTTCAAGCTAGCTAGGGTTTTCGTATCTAGTGTATTGGTGTTGTAGTAGGGTTTCTATCAATTTCTTATGTTTTTGAGAAAAATTTTCAGGCACAATGCAGTCCAATTCCATAAGGCCAAGGCGCACGCTGCTTCCTCAACGAAATGTGTCGAATAAGTCTAAGGAAGACCCGTCGTTGAAGGAATCACTCGCACTCAGAAACAACACTGACTCTGCTGATTCGTTAATTTCAAGTGAAAGCAACATTGTCATGCCTTCTCAAAATGTAGATGCTCAGAAGAAAGTTCACTTTAGCGACATTGCTCCACAGGGTAATTCTCTTTATATCTTTCCCTTTTTTTAATTTCTTATGTTTTGTTTATGCATATTCCAAATCTGTCACTGTACCCCATGCAGGGGCACATGATGTAAAGGCCACTGAGTTGGATAACTTATCATCTTATATGAGTTCTCTTGGATTGGCAGAAACTGAGTGGGTTGAAAGCAGCCAACTTGAAGGATCAATTGGATTCAATCAAGACTCAAAGCACCAAAAAATTCAGGATGGAGGAATAAGCTCTATGTTGCCAAAGAGAACGACGGTTACTCGGGATCATATGCAGCAATTCGGAAACTTTTTAAGTCAGCCAGCAACACAATCTTCAGCTGCTGGACCTTCGTGTGCTACGACTACCTCGGTCCATTCAACTTCAGCTCCCATGCTGAATCCTACAACCTGCTATTCTCATTCACATCCAGACAGTGGCTCACGTGTCGCTGCTGAACCTTTGGGAGAGCTTAATGTTAATCCCCATCCTATAACTGAAAGGGTTAGGAAATCATCAAATACTTCACTGAAAAACCTTGATAGAATGTCAGTTGATCAGGCAACGATTGCAGCCCAAGCTTTGGATTCTTCTATTGATGCAGGGTTGGCATTTAAGGAGAGCGACCAATCTAAGGAGCAACAAGGGTGCATGTTAGAAGGACCCGGCAATTCTTGTCATGAAGACAAGTCAAATAAAGGGAAAGAACCTGCAGATGTTGCCAACGCTCAACCTCAGGTTCCAATGCCCAAAACCTCATCTTCAGATGTGAAGTTGGAGTCTTCTAAGTTAGAAAAAAGAGAGAAGGCTACAAGTAGTAAAGGTTCATCAGCAGCTGCTCGGAAAAGGTCCTATGACCCTGATTTGTTTTTTAAAGTCAATGGAAAGCTTTATCAACGGCTTGGCAAGATAGGTAGTGGTGGAAGCAGTGAAGTGCACAAAGTGATTTCATCAGACTGTAGGATCTATGCGCTTAAAAAGATCAAGCTCAAGGGTCGTGATTACGCTACTGCATATGGGTTTTGTCAAGAGATTGAGTATCTAAATAGGCTGAAAGGAAAGGATAATATTATACAGGTTATAGATTATGAGGTACTCTGCTCAATTTCTGTTTTCTGTTATGATACTTAGCAGTTCTTGCTTAAACTATTTCTGCTTCATATCTCTCCAGACGTATTAGGATACACAAATATACGATCACTTAAGTTTTATTTACACGCTCTTCATTTTTTGGGGGCTAGGGTTATTTGCATTTTTAGAAACAGGATCTTTTATTTTACTTATTTATTTATTTTAATGTGTGTGTGTCTGTCTGTGTGTATGAAAGTTTTCATGTTTTTGCAATTTTTGTGGAATTAATTTTGGAATGTTACTTGATTTATGTTTTAGTGTATGTTATTTTTACTTAATCTTATAATTAGGTGACTGACAAGGCTTTGCTTGAGGAAGTCATGAAGGGCTCCTTCAGTAATAAAGATGGCCGGTTCAAGGATGATGGATATATATACATGGTACTTGAATATGGGGAAATCGATTTGGCTCACATGTTGTCCCAGAAGTGGAAGGAACTTGATGGATACAACCAGACCATAGATGAGAACTGGCTTCGATTTTATTGGCAGGTTTCAAAATCTACGATGTAACCTTGTATATATTTTATCATTTCTGTGAACCTGCATGTTGTATGATTAGTTTTTCCTTCTTTGTTCAATCATTGAAAGTTCTAGTGTTTTAATTATCCAAAAAGAATGTAAATAGCACTTCCATGTCTAGTTTTGTGTGTTCTGGAAGTTATATTAATTCTTCATATTTCATATAGCATCCAAAAAGTATTTTTTTTTTTTTTTTTGGGGGGGGGGGGGGGGGGGGGGGTGGGCATCAAACGAAAGGCTCATTCACCTATCATTATATTCATAATCAGATTTGAAATGATGTTCCCTCACACTTGTTGCCAGTTTTCTCCATTATATGATTAGAATGGCTGTTAATTTTCCTCTTCCGTTTTCTTTCTTTATTGGATGGAGTAGAATAGTTTTTCTTTTTAAGTTTTTTGAGTTCTGCTAATGTAAATTAGCTGAGACTGTTTTGTTGACACCTTTTGCAGCAAATTCTTCAAGCTGTCAACACTATTCACGAGGAACGTATTGTGCACTCTGACTTGAAGCCAGCTAACTTCCTCCTTGTCAAAGGTTCCCTAAAACTGATTGATTTTGGCATAGCCAAAGCAATAATGAGTGACACAACTAACATCCAACGGGATTCACAGGTGATGCTTATTTTCTCCTTTTGAACTCACTTGTACATATGCTACAATTGAGATGCATGCCTCTCTTACCTTGTGGCTTTAAGCTGCCTTTTACCCCCAGTCGGTTACTGTTTTTCATTATTCATAATTGAGGTGTGCAGCATTCCCTAACCAAAGTTTTTTATGCATTGTTAAATGCGGTGCATAACTGCTATTAGTGATGTACGAACTGTATCAAGTGGTTTTGGTGAGGGTGATTAAGTTATATTTTAGTAGGCCTAACGTTGCATATATGGTTTGTTCAGCTTTGCAAAAATTTGCAATTTCAGATAATTTTTGTGGACTTAAGTTCAAAGAACATAATTTTTTTGGTAATGTTTTGGTGAAATTGACCCCTCATTTCCTATCAATTGTTATGATTTTTAGAATAGATAAATAATTAAAGAATGGTTGTTGCAATTGTGAAATAATTTTGTAGATTAGATTGTTCAGAGGCACTCTTCCCCTCTTAGTTAATACATAAAGGCAGCTTTGGTTTCAAGAATTATTTGATCACACTTTTGTGTTGAATAGGACTTAGTAGAATATATATTGTTTTTGTTTAGCTATTCGAGTGTTTTACTGCAAGAACTTAAGTAGCTCTTTTTCTACACGTAGATGATTACTGGCACCAGTTCAATCTCTAATGAACTGATTATGTTTACCGACTGAACCTCAACAATAAGCTAACTCCACGGATGCCTTAAGTTCATCTGCATAATCATTCATTGGTGTTCTTACAGGCTTATTTTAAATAGTCAAAGCGTCATAAAATAACAATAGAAATAGGAGAATGAGACAAATAATATGACTAAATCTTCAAAACATGCATTGTACCAAAAAGCATCTTAAAATAATCGGAAAAACTAAAGTGACGTTTATTTTCCCAGGCATAAACCGAACGATTGCATCCTAAAGATCAGTTTGGAATTTCCTTAAGGTGAAAGTTTTAAAAATAATATTTATTTGAAAAATTATATGAAGAACTCATCTTTGAACTTCTCATTCCAATTTTAAGGGAATATCAAACTGACTGTAAATAGTAAATGTTTAATTTTCTCTTAAAATTGTTTTCAACCCTTGTAGGTTGGTACTCTGAGTTACATGTCTCCAGAGGCGTTCATGTGTAATGAGACTGATGCGAACGGAAACATGATAAAGTGCGGTCGGCCATCAGATATATGGTCCCTGGGCTGCATCCTTTATCAAATGGTATATGGGAGAACACCTTTTGCTGACTATAAGACGTTTTGGTCCAAATTTAAAGTTATAACAGATCCAAATCATGAAATTATGTATGAACCAGTTCCAAATCCATGGCTTATGGATCTTATGAAGAGGTGTCTAGCATGGGATCGGAATCAAAGGTGGAGAATTCCTCAGCTACTCCAACATCCTTTTCTTGTTCCTCCTGTACCATGTCAGCCATCTTTGTCCCAAGACCATAGCTGTAAATTGTTACAACTTATTGCTGAAGCTTGTATAGATGACCCAGAAGCATCCCAGTTGTGTTTTCAGCTCCAACGGCTTCTTGGTGATCCACTCAAGTTAATAACTCCTCACTCACTAAATTCACGAGATCAACAGCGAAAACTGTTGTCCCGAATATCAGAACTCTCTGCACAGCTGCAGGAACGTTTGACGAATACTGGTAACAAGTAGATGATGAAGGAACCTAGTGTTTTTTTTTTTTGTCTTACAATATATTTTCTTAATCTAGTAATAAATTTAGTTTTTTTGTCATACCTATTTTCCAGAGGTCAGCATTGTGTGTAGAGTAGGTTAAAATGTGTGTAGCAAGTGTATCAATCTAGTGCAGGTTTTGTATAAATTTTGTGAAGTGAGACAGCAACCCCAGGTTCAATCAGTGTTTAAAAATGCAAATTACACTTGATTTTTTCTCAATATTATGTATATATCTGCTTTAGTTTTAAAATGTATTTTAGAAGAAGCTACTGGCGAGTAGTTCGGGAAAAAAAATTAAACAGACTGTACTTATCAAGTTCAAAATTAAAAGAAATAATTGTTTCAGATTTTAAGGAAAAATAGGTTATAAATATAATTTGCTTTTATTTTTAATATAAAAAAATATAACTTAGTTGAATTTCATTTATTTTTATTTTTATTTGTGAAATCGAAGTTGTGGTTAATTAAGGACTTGTGGCTTTTATCAAAATAAAAAAATTAAGGACTTGTGGCTTTTATAATACATATACCCAAAAATTTGTTTATTATACTGAACCTTTTTCACGTGCGCTTTCCACGTGATTCATTTCAGGCCATTATGATCAAACACGTGCTTTCCTATCTTCGTTGAGGGAAACCTAATTCAAGTCATTGATTCGTTATAAACTTCAAATATCTATAGGACAAGAAAAACTTTGGTCTTCTCAAAACCAAAGAAGGAAAGGAAAAACTTCAAAGAAACATACGGCCGGAAATACCCTTTCCTCTATTTTTTGACTCAATCAATTACGTAAGGTTTGATAAAATTATACCAACTTTCTAATTTTGGAAATTGTAATAATTTCCTATATTATAATTTTTCAAATAAAGGTTTATTGTATTTGTATTCTTTTAGACATATATACCCCTCTGAACAATTTTCCCGATTCCTATAGTTCTTTTGTGGCGTTTGGTTGAGAAGAAAAATTTTTTTACCAAGAAAATACACTTATTGGGGAAATTGAATTTGATAGAAAAGTTTAAAAAAAGTTATTTGATAGACGAAGATATTACCGAAAAAATTGAGTTAAATTTTCTGAATTTATGTTTGGTTGAAGGTAAAATGTTAATGGGTAAAAATTATGAAACTAACTTTTCAACTTTTGAATATGAAATAAAAAAGGGTTTTATAATTCTCATGTTGAAGGAGAATTGAAATTTTATGTTGTTGAGATAAAAAGCATGTGTGACCCATGTGTTAAAAAAATTTATATGTAGGACCCATGTCAGTACGGAAATCGAAGGGTGTGTAATAAAATTTAAATTCTCATGTTAAATGAGAATTATAAAACCCAATAAAAAATAACCTTAACCTAAAAGTGATAAACGAGGATCATGAAATCTTGCAAGTGGTTTTTTGGTCTACATATTGACGCTCATTTTTTCCTTACCTGGGTAAACACAGAATACCACCATGCAAGTAGTTTTTTTGGTCTACATATTGACGCTCATTTTTTCCTTACCTGGGTAAACACAGAATACCACCATGCAAGTAGTTTTCTGGAAGAGTGATAAACATGATATTTTGCAAAGAAATCGCAAAGGTTGGGCAACCGATTTTCCTACTTAAATTTTTTTAACTCTGGTACCAAACATGGTCAAGTTAAAAACCCAAAGGAAGTTACTTGGGTATCTATACCAAAAACCTCTACCAAACATCCCTTACAAAAAACAGGCAGCATTTTTTTTTTTTTTTTCTGCTAAAGGAAAATAAAAAATGCTAAAAAAATAAAATAATCAGTAACAAATGATTATATAACCTTCGGACTGACTGACAAAGGATATTTTGGGATACAAACTATCCCAATTCCCAACTAATTAGGAGTAGAGATGATGTTGATACTGAGTGAACAAGTGCAAACATTAAATAACACCTTATAATCCTTTGTGTGACCCAACTCTAATGACTTGTTTGTACCAGCAGCAATAATAGTATTCAATTTGTCATTTTACTAACTACTCTTTTGAGGATAATTTGTAAGATGCTTCAGCACGTGCTTCTTCCAACTTCATCAAGAGTTCCTTCATGAATGGTGTATTTGTGCCATGAGTAATCCGTAGTATATCCACAGCCTTGGTTAGTGATTTAACAGCTTCCTCTGTCTCTCTCAGATACCTATATCAACAACAAAAATATAGAGTCTTCTTCCACTAGGTAGATCAAAAGACTATTAAATTCAAGTTACAAATTAATTCTTATTAATTTATTTTAAAGATGGATTTAATTTTAATACACTTTCATTATCACCCAATCATGCATTTCCTGGCATTCATTTTAATTACCAACTTTACTAGTATTAGTGCTCTAATTTATTAGAATAAATTGTTTCTCACTAAAATAGATCTTTACAAATATACGAAGGTAAGACTGTTTACAAAGATTGCCTTCACTCCTATTCTTGCTAGTCGAGATTTAATGGAGAATTTTTATTTTATTTTATTTTATTTTAAAGATGGATCTTTCACTGCATTGCACCTACAGTAAAAGTACTGCATCTCGGTGTACAATTACTATTTATGCATATAAACAGACAAACACTTGTGTGCTATTTAAGAGAGAAAAACATGATATTTTATGTCCCCACAAAGGCACAAACGTTTCACTAAGTAAAACAATTTAACAAAAACCTTTTTCCATTTCAAGATTATATAGATAAAAGCTTCAGTTGGCAGATGCTAACCATTCGAGTTTTCCACAAGTATAATATTGTAAACCAAGCAGAGGGTGAACAGTTGGATACACTCCTGCAATGAAGTAAAATGTCCAGCACTGGTTATCAGCAACATATGTGAGTTTTTTTTTCTCAAACAGAACATGAACAGCCAAGCTTTAGCAAATTAAGCACAGTGAATCGCGATTTAGGCAGCAGATGATTAATAAACCACATGAAGATGATTTAGATGGGTTTAGCTTATGCACCATTCCATTTGACAACATTGCTTTTTGGTCCATGCATTAAACTGATGTAGAATAGTATAAGCATAAATTTTTGTCACATTATGTCTGGCATAACTTTCCATTTTTTTTCTCTCTTAAAACATTCTTTTCCGTGACAAATTTCATCAATATATTATGTGTACAGCCTTGATGTAATTGAACTGTGCTGGGATGTTCAGTTAACACCTAAGTTGCAACCTTCACCTATTTCCTTGTAGATTTAATCCGCTTTACCTCCAGAATACCTCACACCACTAATGTTAAAAATAGGAATATTAATTTTCTCATTCAACAAGGAAGGAACTAATGAAAATAGAAAATATTTCAAGATTTGAAATGCAAGCAACATCTGAGGATCCAAGTTCAGTATGACATACTTTGATAGATTGGTATGGTCAATTTGCAGTATGCTAAAGCTTCACCCCAATGTTCCAGCTCCATTAATGACTGCAGAGGACAAAATGTCATAACTATGATCCATTATTTCAGAGTTGAAACATTAATTATTGCATAAATGGACAGTGGTCTTTATTGTTTCACGCGGAAAAGGACCAGGCTCTTTGATGCAAAGATAGGAGACATCAGAAGATGTTTTTAATTGATAAATGACTAAATGATTCTTCTAATAAAAAGAAAAATAAATTAGTTATGCCAACTTTGGATACATATGAAGGAGACAAACTCCTATTGCCAATAAGACCTGTAGGCTTTGTTTGGGAGTTGGTTTTAGGAGGGGAAGGAAAGGAAAGGGAGGGTTTTAGTAAGCCCTACCCTTGTTTGGGAGTTTAAAAGAAGGAGGGGAAGGAATTGGGGATTTTTACTAAACCCTCCAAAACCCTCATTCTTCCTAAAATTAAAGTTCCCCCAAATTGGGGGTTTAAGGGGGGAAATATAAAAAATTACTTATCTTACCTTAACATTAAAATGTAAAAATTACATAAATGTGAATCATCTTTAAACATGACATTATTAGAAAAGATTCAAATACCGACAAAATCTATCGACAAAAAATATTTCGACAAAAATAGTGATAAATTTTTTGATGAAAATCATATACGTCAAATTTTTTCGTCAAAACTAAATACGAAACAAGATTTTGTCATAATCACTTACATAAATTTTTTACGAGAAATATTTCCATTAAAAGTTTCCACAAAAATTTTCGACGAAAAATATTTCCATAAAAATTTGAAACCAAAAACATTTCTGCAAAAAATTTTACAATTTTTTTTTTGTCAAAATTCTTTACAGAATCTAAATTTCATCAAAATATTTCACAAAAAAACATATTCATTGAAATTCTTGATGAAAAATATTTCCATCAAATAAATTTGCCGGAAAAAAATTTCATCAAAATTCTTTACAGAATTTACATTCCGTTAAAAGTTTTCGACGGAAACATTTTCGCTAAATTTTTTGATAAAAAATTTCCGTCGAAAATTTTCGACGGAAAATATTTTCATTAAATTTTTTGATAAAAGATATTTCCATCACTATTTTCAACGTAACACATTTTTGTCAAAAAAATTTTGTAAAAAATTTTGACGAAAATATTTCGATTAAAATGTTTGACGGAAAAAATATTCTTTCAAAATTCTTTACAAAATCAAAATTTCGTTGAAAGATTCGAATGAAACATTTCCCTCAAAATTTTTTACAAAACAATTTCTGTCAAAATTTTCATCAGAACATATTTCCATCGAAATCTTGAACGGAAAATTTTCGTCAAAATTTTTGAAGAAATATTTTTTTCGTTTAAAGCATTTCATGGAGGAAACCATTTTCGTCAAAAGTTTTGACAGAAACTAAATTTCGATAGAAAATCTGATTTTGTAAAAATTTTCATTGGAGAAAAAATTTCGTCGCTTCTCGACGAAGAGTATTCTGATGAAAAATAATTTTGTGACAATTTTGGTAGCTTACAGCGTAGAGATTTCATAAAAAATATGATCTTTTTTAATATTGTGAAAAGTATACGAATAATTTTGTTTAGCAATTTTAAATTTAATTTAATTTAATTTGTAAAGTATAATAATTATATTAATTTTAGAAAAAAAGGGTAAAATGGTAAAAATATCTCATTGACTCTCCATTATCCTCCCCTTCCAATTTTTTGACTCCCAAACAAGGGAAGGGGATACCCTCCAATTTCCTCCCCTTCCTTCCCCTCCCTCTCCCTTGGATCTCCTTCCTTCCCTTCCCCTCCAAACTCCCAAACAAAGCCGTAGTGTACCAATTGCGGAGTCATCCAAAACAGAATGTAAACCAATCCATATTAATTAACCAGTATTTAATAAAGGGTTTGATTAATCTCATGTTAAAGGAGATAAGTTATCTCATGTCATAGAGATAAATTTATGGGCTCCACCATCTGAAAAATAAAAAGAAAAGAAAAGAAAAAGGTGGCACAGTTATCGAAGGGTGTGTAGGAGAGAAAGTTACCACATGTAGTATAAGAATAGTTTTTCCCTTTAATAAATTAAACTGACAACACTCAACAGAAACAGAATTTGTTTGTACCTTAAAGGCACAAATAAGATCTACAATACACAGCAAATCTCCATAGGAGTTGTACTGAGTAAAGCATGTATGGTAAGGTTGAGCGTGATATCAAGCCAGATATAATAATAAGGGGAAATTAGCAGAATAAGACAGAGAACTACAAGGAGAAGCTTACCTTCAAAATCTTCTCTCGAGTTTGCATCAAGTTGATTGAGAAAGGATGATAGAGTTTTGTTTGCAGTTTCTCAATCATTTTATATATGGAAATAGCTTCTTGATAATCTACAAATAGTCAAGGATTTGACTTTATGGACATAAATTGCAAATCGATTTCATTTGCACATGGATCAAGGCTATCATGGGAAAGAGAGAGAAGTGGAATGCAAAAGGAAAACAGTTCAGGTGATAGCTATTGCAGTTACAAGTTCTTGCAGAAACATTAAAAGGATACTTCCAGTGGAAGAAGGCCTAGAAACTTCTTCTGATAGCGTTTTTATTTCAGTTGCAATTTTCTTTATCTCTTCCTTGTCCCTAACTAGTCGACATTCTTGGCATTGGAATCCTTTTCCATCTTCAATTTTAGCAGATTAAAAAAAAGAAAAGAAAAAAAGATCATTCATAAGAAAGACATAAAAACACCTGTCAGGTTGTCTATCTTTTATCTCACTCTTTGTTCATAAAGGGGAGGATGTACCATCAGACTACAAGAATCAATAGCCAGAAAAGATTATAATGTTCCTCTTCCAGCTACTTGACATTTATTACACCCACAGGCAGTCACATACCAGTTGTCCGAAGCAAGAAACCATCGCATTTTTCATTTTTGCATCTGTATCCTTCTAGGATTGCATTTTCTCGGATATCATCATACTGACCCTTCAAAATTAACTCATCTGAGTTAGACAATTACAGGATTCCAATTTTATTGAAATATACCAATACTATGAAGCCAACAAGAAGACATCCCAGATTAAGTAATACAGCAAGTACCACTTTAGAACATCGGAGACATGTACAAGTGAATAGGTACTGCTCTTTGAGAGCCTTCTGTCGAGTTATAGTGCTTCCAGCGGTCTCAATGTAACTTATCAGTACCTTAAAATTTACAGAAAATTGTAAGTATCGAACTTGAAGTGGACAAGAATCATTGTCCTCCAAATAATTTTAAATTGACAACTATCATGACATATTGGATATTGGATGTGACCCAACCTAAAACTTTCTAAAGTAAAAAAGAAAAAGTTGCAACTGCCAATCAAGTCAACTAGAAAAATGTATGTTGTGCCATTAGAGGTTTCTTTCTAGCCCCAAAACTCTCTCATCATTGGCCTCATTATGGATTCTCCACCAGCTTTCCTTAGAACAGTTGAGATTAAAAAATAAAGGCAGCAAAGTATGGCATTTACTAATAATGTTGTAGCATGACTGCATGAGAAAAGCAGTTCAAGAGGAAGATGAGCATAGTTAGGTTCTGATAATCTGAAAGGTTGGGATGACAGTGGAGGAGAAAAGTTTTAAGAAATCATGTTTCAGATGTAACAGTGAAGTGAAGATAAAAACAAAACATCGGTTGAAACACGAGGCAGATGAAACTCGAAACATAGAAGACAAATTGTGGTCAACTTGCTAGCTGTGATAAGGGTCAGAAAAATTAGCAGAGTCAGAGAGAAATAGTAAGCATAGAACTGCTCTTTCACTGTGGAAACAATTAAGAGCTACAAGTTTAAGATGGCGCAGGCTCTGTACAGGACAAAACAGTGGTAGATGTTGATAATTAAAACAAGGCAGCAGTATGAAGTTTGCTCATAAATCGTAATGCATATATCATATTAAGGGTGATCCAACAATAGAATTGGGATTTGGGATCAAAAGTGGTATTGACATTGACACCAGTTTTGACTTTACCCATATTTGCGTTGAATTAACCAAATTTGGTTTTACATCCACCAAATCATAATTAACCACTTATCATTTGAATTAGTCATTTATCATTTATTATAAAAGCAAACACTAGTTTTTTAAATGTGCGTATTTAGTTGTATCTTAGAACTGGCCATTATACTGATGTCAACTTACAAGGAAAGCTCGAAATACTAAATTCCTTTAAGAAGGAGCCTACTTTTCCTCATAAAAATGCTGCTCTGACTTTTAATTTTTGGTATAAATTGGCATAGAAAAGCCATATCATATACGCTAAATTTTCTACAGATTTGTAGAAGCACCTATTGCGCCTTTCGTAGTTGGACTTCCATTTATATCCTCTAAGGTCAAAATGGCAGTTCCCCAAAGCAGATTCCAGTTAAAATTGGAGATGGCTTAGAGCACAATAAGTATATATGACGCTAATCATGAGAATTTATGTTTACAGAGATACAGAACAAGCTACAACACAAGACCAGGCTATATTGTGGAACAAAATGGTTAAACCCTAACTTTCTGCCTATGTTTTTACGGAGCTTGCGTAAATAATCTTTGAATGACATTTCTTGCTCTACAAACCAGTGAACTAAATATTGCAAATTCTAATTTCTACTTAGGCAAGAAAAAAAAAAGAAATACATACCTCAGTGCCTTTGGGTACATGCTGCACGGCACGTACTGATGCTGACCTTCCCTCAAAAACCAACACGGAATTGGGCAAGCAGCTAAATGTTACAACCAAGATTAGAAGATTAACAAGAAATAGGATAATAATACATATTGTTTTAAGGAAAAAGAAGAAGAAGTTAAATGATTACCTGTGATTGATAATGGAAATAACAGGATACAATCCAGTTCCCAAAGGTCTCAACTCACTGTCACAAATGGTATGTGCATTACATGCAAACTGCATTATTAGAAGGATCTGACATTAAAATGGTTTCCTCAGAAAGTCAAATCTACATAAAAAATGATCTTATCTAAAACAAATATGCATAAATCCATATGAACATAAACATTTTGTCAATGGAGAGTGCTTGTGTGATTTCATAAGAGAACAATTTATAACAATCATATCAACTAATTTAGGTTTTGAAGCATAAGACCTTGGAAAAAATTTCTGCAATCTCTTTTATATTGATTTCAGGCCACTGTAGTATGAAGTTTACAAGATTAGCCATCTGTGCGTACAGAACCAGCAGCTCCTCACCAATTTCAGACATGTCTTCATGGAGGTGAATGTTAAAAAGAACAATCATCATGGAAATGTAAGAAAAATGGACAAAAATCTAAGTTTATTACATTAAAACTCGAGAAAAAAAAATAGTAAAAAGGATACGAGACACTAATGCCTCCACCAAATAGTAGTTGTCCATAGCAGTGCTTGGGATGATCTAGCAATAAAACGAACAACAAAATTATTTCTCTTAGCAGCTCAATGTACAGAGAAGTGATTGAAAAAAGCTTTCTAAATACGAAGAAAATTTTCAAAGCCACGCAAAGGAATTTTAAGGATAATTAAGTCCTCAAAGAAATTTTATGAAGACAAATGTAAGTGCAACAGAATATAGAAGGAATGAGGAAGACAAATGTCCAACGGATTAGTTAGCAAAGAATAGCGACATTCTAAAAAACAATATTCTGGAAAAAGCGTAACACTCCTCAATTTAAACTGTTTGGAATCTAATAAAGTAAGCTCCAATCATATTTGAACCAACTTCCTCCATGTTAATCTTCTGACACTGCTAAACCAATAATATAGTCAATAACTAAGGCCTACCATCTTTAGGGAGAATACAAAAATGCAAGTTATAGACTGGTACGTATAAACAAAAGTCAGTAACTAAGAAAGCTTGTTTTTCCCAAGTTTTGACCTGAATAAATAAAATATAATGTTCCTCTTAAAATATCAAATGCAAATAGGTTTTGCAAAATAGATCTTTCAGTATTTATTTACATTGACAATTCCCTCCCACTTCAAAATATTCCCTAAGTTTGTTAATTGACTGAAAGCTCCTGCCAGGAGCACACTCACTCCCGCCCTCGTCCGCGCCCGGGATGTTACGCGTGCTTTGTCCTTGTAACGCCTGGCACTCGCACACTGTCCCCACACACTAACACGATACTTTTTCAGGAAACTTCCCGCTCCCAGGAGGTCACCCATCCCAGAATTGCTCCAAGTCAAGCACGCTTAACTATGACCGAAAAGTAGATGCATCTTGTTAGTATAGGTAGTACCAATGAGATTCGCATTGCTGTAACATTACTAAAATAAATGTTTACATTGATTTTGTACGTGTATTCATATAAGAAGAAAAGGAAGTAAATTTTATATGTAAAAACCAGTTCTTACTAATTAGCATACATTACTCAAAGTTTAACTTCATTTATCTATACCTTCTCATTTTGCAACTTCCTTCGAAGATAAAGTTTAACCATCAGCCGTATGGATGGTGTCACAGATTTTCTCTTGTCCTTGTCTAGCCTTGAGAGGGCGTCACATTCAAGACTATGCAACTTCCACTCTGACTTCTGAAAATGATCAAAAGAAATACAACAGCAGTTATACTCACAGACCTAAGCCAAGGGGATTAACTATGACCATTAGCTATTTTTCACTGAACACCATAACACTATTCAACTCTAAAAACTGAAGCTCTCACTTAACAAAGATGCTGATATATATTACATGCTAAGAACTAACATCTCTACAACCCCTACCCCTGCCCCTCCCCGAAGCTAAAGTATATAAATTATGGGTTTAGTGTTTGTCATTTCAAATGACACAATTTTATATTATTTTTAATGAAATTATGTTGTTTTGGTGTGTTTTTTTATTTTCTCTAATTTATAAAATTAAAAATAAAAAGAGAATGGAGGAGAGAGAATGTAGAAACTTACCAAAATGACGTAATTTCATTATTGTTTGCTTCAGAATCATCTATGCCTATGTAATTTTTTTCTTATCACACATGACTCTGTGCTTTGTAAAAAATAAAAAACCATAAGGGCATATGTGATAAAAAAACACATCTTTTTACAAACCACATGGGCCTATGTGATTAAAAAAAAACAACAGGGAAGGACACAGATGATTCTGGAGTAAAACACATGGATATTGATGAAGTTTTCCCTAGCAACAAAAGAGTTTCAGTGGTCATAAAGAGTTATACACCAAAAAACATATGAGAGAAAAATGGAAGCAGTGATAAAGGGAACAACACCTGACATGGGGTTCCACAATACCATACAACTTGACAACGTGAGCACTTCCTAAGGTTAGATGTTGTGAAACATCCATCACACCTTTTCTGAGCTGAGGAGTTATTTGGCACACAAACATAAGGCTCTTGACTTACAATCACTTCCCCTGCGATACCAAAGGCAAAAGTGTATATCATTCTCCAAAGTTGGTGTTTCATTCAACTCACAATCAAATGAAGCAAGTAAAAGAAAACCAGCAAGTACAAAACTAGTTAGAGAGAGGGAGAGAGAGAGACCTGGGTAGAAATCCCTCGTAGCAAAGAGAGAACGACCCTTTTGTGGGACGGTTGAAACTGTTAAATTACGATCCTCCAAGGCACCCTGCAAATCTTCCATTGCTATCTAGAATTTGTTCCTCCTTCACGCCCCCACTCCCACTTTTACTAATGGGTTGGGTCCGCCCATAAATCAATTTTTTCATAATTAATAAAATAAAAGGTAATATTTCAACTTAACCTTAAAAAAAGTTAAAAAAAAAAAAAACATATAAATAAATAAAAGCAACATTGTTTTTTCCGAACTGGAAAAACGTTTCAAGGTTAAGGTTGATGCTGTTGCGGAACCCTGCGTTGACAGCGTCGTCGTTATTAGCCACCACAAGGAGGCTCTGCAACTATAACTACCATCTCTCTACATCTAAACTCATGGCATCTTCAGGTTCGGTCACAACCTCTTTCTGTGCTATCTATCTCTCTATCTAAGATATCATAAAATGTTAGCTGAACAACTTGCTAGCTTGTTAAAGTTTAAAGCTTTAATAATAGTTATTGAACAATTTGAGTAAAGCTTGAATCTTGAAAATGAAATAGATGTTCCTCCGTTTTTATCAGCTGTGGACTGCAATTCACCTTCCACGCTTGTTTTATGCGGAAAATCGCTGTCAGAGAATGAAACTGTTAAAGCTATTAAGGCCAATAACACCCTCAAACTCGCTGACAATGCGGGATTCTCGTTTGTTTTGCATTCGGAATTGGATAAAAGTGTTATGCAAGAGTCTTTCCAAGTTGATTCCTTCATGAATTCTCTTTCCACCGATCAATTTGGCAAGCTTCTCATCTGGTCCCCGCGGTTAACTTCAACGCACGATGTCGTTTCGCAGTATGTCTTGCACTTGTTGCCTTTTCTATGTTCTGTGTTTTAGACTATGCTTCCGCAGCTGAAAAATGATCATGTATACAAACTTTATTGTGTTTAAAATGATGTGTTATCACCAAATACTAGCTCATTTGGCGTATGGGAGCTGAACAGGTAGGGGTGAGAGCATATATTCGATTATCCCCAATACCATTATTGGGAAGCCTTAATTCTGGACCCGTCTCTCGAACAGGATTGCCTCCCATTGAGGATACTTGTGGTTTCTCCAAAAAAAATAAAATAATGTGTTAGGTCCTAGAAGACTGTATTGCTATACCGAATGGTATTCGCTCAGAGATAGGTACCTTGGATGACTTATAGCCAGTATCCGAATCACTGCGCACAAACAATAGGCTTATAGTCATGACGTGGGTGTGTGCACAGTGTTGGCAGTAATAGGTAAATAGGTCGAAAAGTGTGTACCTAGTGTTTTTAGCCTCTTATTTATAAGGATTACCTCTATGGTTTGTGTAAATCTTCCAACCAGTTGCAATAGGATTCAACTTCCTTTATGTTAAGATAGGGGCTTTATCTTGAGTGGCTTTGTTATTTGATATTTGTTAGGATAATTAAGTATTTATCATTTAGTGGATTCTTAGGTAGGTAGCTAGGATATGATATATATCCATAACAATGTGTTATCTACTTTTTTCCTCCTTTTCACTCCCAACATGTTTATGATCATATTGTTCAAAATTTCATATTATTTTTATGCAGGAACTTTTGTGAGCTTCCCATTGGTACAGTTTGTGTTGCTGATGTTCAGACCAAGGGACGAGGTTTGATATTACATTTAGTATTACTTGTGATTCTCTGTCTTTTTTAACATGTATTTTAGTTTATGTGTCAAAGTTGCTCTGAGCACATAAACTCTCAGGTCGGTCAAAGAATGTGTGGGAGTCTCCATTAGGTTGCCTCATGTTTTCTTTTACCCTGCAAATGGAGGATGGACGAGTGGTTCCCTTAGTTCAGTACGTGGTTTCACTCGCTATCACAGAAGCAATCAAGGATATCTGTAACAAAAATGTAAGTGCTTGATTTTGAAGTACTGGCTTGATACCTAGCCTGCCAATGAATTTGATTAGGGAAAGTATTAGTATTGACTATTGAGGTTAACAAACATGCACAGGTTATTGACTAATTAAATTGAAATCTTTAATACTTTCGCGAAAATAACGGTGCTTTATGTGATTCTGTGAAAAGCTATGAGGTTGTAGGCAGTAGTAAGAATGGTGTCACTACTCACTAGGAAGAATTGCATTTTTGGTTTGCCAAATGGGAAACTTGGTTGGTCAGTCTTACTGCTAAAGATATTAAGAATGGGAGTATTAACCTATTAATCATGAAGGACATATGGCAGCAAATTTTCTGAAAGGAAGAGGAACACAAGTTCCATCATCATAGAGTTACAAAAGCTGAATGGTTTTTTATTTTGTTGGTTAGTATTGTTAAAAAAAATGTTTACTTTGTTAAAAAAAAATGTTTACTTTGTGTTTGGTCAGTTTTACAAACCAACATGCATGATTTGTTGCAGTATTAATTTGTTTTCTGATTGTTCGAGTTCTTAAATAGCTTATTCCAACACTTTACATTCCAGGGATTACCCTGCATTGATGTTAAAATCAAGTGGCCAAATGATCTTTACCTAAATGGCCTTAAAGTTGGAGGCATTCTTTGCACCTCAACCTATAGATCAACGAAGTTCAATGTTAGTGCAGGTAATAAGATAATCCTGGTAGAAAATGCTATTCGATGGTGACTAATTGCACTTACATGTACAAAATTAGCTAAACTTGTATATTAAATCCCTGTTCTCTACAGAGTTTTTGATTTTCCTTAATGTCATTTTGGTAAGAGTAAAATGGTTTTAAAGTTTATGCTCACAATCAAGCTCTTAAAAAATCCCATGCTTTCACAGGAATAGGCTTGAATGTCAATAATGAGAAGCCAACAACATCCTTAAATACAGTTCTAAGAGAATTGTATGTGGGAGCTTATCAATTTCGAAGAGAAGATGTCCTGGCAGCCTTTTTTAACAAATTTGAGAAACTTTATGGTCTATTTGTGAATCAAGGTACTGTGTTAATTACTACATTTGATTGTTGTTGGTAGTTGGTATCATCTCTGACATCATACCCCAATTCTGGTTATCATCTAGCACCTATTTTCATTCTTCTCTCTCTCTCTCTCTCTCTCTCTCTCTCTCTCTCTCTATATATATATATATATATATATATATATATATATATATATATATATATATATATATCCATCAGTTTTTCAGATATACATATATATATATATATATCTATCCATCAGTTTTTCAGATATACATATATATATATATATATATATATATATGGGGAGGGATCTTTTGACTCTAAAGTAAGACTTACAAGTCTTACTTTCCATCTCAACCATTGATTTCCGTCCATCTAACGGTTATTATTTATTTGAAATTAATTAATAATTTCAAATAAATAATAACCGTTAGATGGACGGAAATCAATGGTTGAGATGGGGAGTAAGACTTGTAAGTCTTACTCTAGAGTCAAAAGATCCCTCCCCATATATATATATATATATATATATATATATATATGTATATCTCAAAAAATGATGGATAGATAAAATCTTTTAATAATCTAGATCAACTTCTGAAGGGCCGGCTTGGCTCAGCGGTAAGCTTGCTTGCCGTGGTGTGTCAGGTCGCGGGTTCGAATCAGCCTCTCTGCAAAAAGCAGGGGAAAGGCTATATATATATATATATTCCCAGACACTCACGAAGTGGGTATTTGAACTGGGTCGGCCCTTTTAGATCAACTTCTGGAATGTATGCTTCCCTCACCCTTGTGGATCAATCATATCGGAAGATTACAGTTGCCTTACTAAAAATTGTCTTGTTTTGGTATGGATAATACTTGTAAACTTATCCATTTTATAACTAAAATTGATCAAACTAGTTGTCCTATATAAAGATGGAAATTTATATTTTGGGGATGGGAGAGAGAGAGGCAGGGAAGGAGAGAGGGATATAACTATAGGGCATAGGATGCACCAGTGCAATATATAATTGAAAATTGCTTGCTTGTTTATCCTTGCAGGTGCAAAACTTCATTAGCCTCTATTTTCCCTGTCAGGGTGATTATTTTCGTTTTGTTAAAGATTTAAGTTGTAAATATGGAAGATATTTGTTATTATTGGTTTCCTTTATTAGTCAAATTATGTAATTATTTATTTCTTTTAGTAGCCAGATTATATTTCCTTAACTTTTAGGATTTGGGTTTATTTTTTTAGGCCCATTAGTCTCTTTATATATATCGTATTCCTTTGTACATGTTTTTTGAGAATCAATAATATTTTTTCATATTTTTTTCATTTCAAGTTGGTATCAAAGCTCTCAATTTGGGAGCTTTTTGCTTCCCCAGCCACCGCCTCTAGTGCGGATCCTTCTTTACGTCATTAGTGCATCTAAGTCACTGTAACATCCCCGTCTAGAGCCGGTTCAATTAACATAAATATGATACAAACAGAAACAGCGGAAGACTTAACTTACGAAAATACGAGCTAACTTTTTCTTTTTCTTTTTCTTTAATCCTTTTTCACATGACATATCACATTGCATACTTCTTCTAATTTAATTCTTATTTGACGGAGACGAAAATCAGATAGAGTAACCTCTGTAAATCGGACAATTGGGGATTTGCAAATTCCACTTTCAAGGTACCCTGATAGACAATTTATACAGTATATATTTTCAGACATACCAGATATCCGTATAGGATCATATACCCATCCATGGGCGCATGCATAACTTGGCTCCGTGCCACTATGTCTAACAGCATGCAATTCAACACAAACATAAACTGAATACTACATCATCATATCAACATGCCTGAATACTCAAATGTACATGCATCCAACTGAAAGACATGTACAAAACATATACATGCCATATACAATATAAAGGATCAGACATCTTGATCACTAAATGAATAGAACACTATACAACAATATATGTTCTCCAAAAATAACATCTATAATAAATAGTAGCCTCCGGCTACCCAGAACTCCATATCCTCATACTAGTACCTCTAGCCACGGGTAGTGTCCTTGTCCCATGAGGGCTCTTCAATTAACTGTGTTGTTGAAATCATATCCCCAAACGGGGTTAAAGACGAATCTCTAGTAAGCTCCAGGTTTATAGAGAACTTTCCATACCCTGGGCTCACTTCCTGTATAACAGTCAGATACATAATATACAAAACATCATATATTATACTATACTAAACATATATCGTATAACTTATCATATAATCAAATATCATAACTAAACAAAGCATATACACAAATCTTATCAGAGACCTACACAGCCATTCCCAAGGGATGACCCCAAACGGAAACCAACGCACATAACAAATATCATATACAAAAATCATCGCAATAATCACATCAGAACAAAGCATATCATATCAGAGATGCACATAGTCATTCCCAAGGGATGACCCCAAGCAGAAATCAACGTACATGTTCTCAAGGGAGGACCCCAAGCGGAACCAAAAACATATTAGAGATGTACACTATCAGTCCCGAGGGATGACCCCAAGCAAACATCAGTGCACATAGGATCAATGGCCAAAGATCATCACATAACTGAGGTGTACATAATCAATCCCAAGGGATCCCAAGCGGAAATCAGTGCACATGTTCCCAAGTGCACATGTTCCCAAGGGAGGACCCCAAGCGGAACTCAACATATAACAGATATATACACAGTCAGTCCCAAGGGAGGACCCCAAGCAGACACCAGTGCATAAACAAATCAATGTCCAGAAATCATTACAGAAATCATATCGAAACATATCAAAGTAAACACATCAAAGGATATCAAAGTAAACACATCAAAACCTATCATATCACATCATCATATAGCTTTATATGAATGCATCTATATCATATATCTCATACATATCATACAACCTGACCACAGTCCGTACACTATGGCGAGACACAAAGTAGGAGCGAACCCCATAAACATAGAGCTTACCTCTTGGAGCTTTACAATTTGCTTACTTGAAGAACAAGCTACTTATCTTGCTCCACGAGAATCCAAAAGTTCACAGTCCCTAGGTAGTTGAAAGGATGAACCGAATCATTGAAGAATGAGTCCGAAGTATGTTGTCGCGTGTCAAGCTTCCCAACGTGTTTTGGTGAGAATCCGGAAAGACTACAGTCGACCTGATCTATCTATCACCCTCAAGTCCTCTAGAAGGAGAAAAACAAAGTACAAGCATCTGAAGGTACTTGGATGTCGGTCATTTGTGCACATTCCCAAGGACAAACGAGCAAAGCTAGATGCCAAGACCAAAGAGTGTGTTTATCTCGGCTCACCAAAGGACAAGTTTGGATATCATCTTTGGCATCCCGTCAATAGGTAGGTTGTGAGGAGCCGAGATGTAGTGTTTTTGGAGAATTAGACCATTGACGACATCCAGAGGTCCAACGTTCGAGCTGTTGTTCGTCATGAAGACCTCGTCTTCCCTGTCCGAGATGAAGCATGGGGAGAATCCAATCAGCAGAACACTGAAAAGGGCGGATAATAGGAAGAACCACATGCTGAAGGTGAGGTAGTACCAGAACATCTGCAAGACCGAGATGAAACAGAATCGGGTTGCAAGGTGCAACCACAAACTCGGCAATCTGGCCGAGTTCGACGCCCTTCCACCAGATACCCTGCAGACGAGTACACAGTTGTTGTAGAAGAATGAGAGCCTCAGAGTTATAAAGAGACAGTGACCAATGCTGGAAAGGAAGAGTGGGAGAAAGCCATGCAAAACGAGATGAAATCCTTGTATAAGAATCACACATTTGACCTGGTCAAGCTACCAAAAGGTAGACGAGCTTTGAAGAACAAATGGGTATACAAACTCAGGATGGAACAGAACAACCCAAAGCTAAGGTATAAAGCCCGGATTCTAGTGAAAGGGTGCAATTAGAAGAAAAACATAGACTTTGAAGAGATATTCTCATTAGTGATGAAGATAACATCAATCTGAACTGTTCTAGTTATAACGGTCACTCAAGATTTGGAGGTCGAACAGCTGGATGTGAAGACGACCTTTCTTCATAGAGACTTGAAAGAAGAAATATATATGGAGTAGCCTGAAGGTTTCAAAGTTCTAGGTAAAAAACACCTAGCATGCCGACTTAAGAAGAGCCTGTATGGTCTGAAGCAAGCATCCCGGCAGTGGTACAAAAAGTTCAAATCCTTCATGACTCAGCATGACTTTAAGAAGACTCAAGCAGATCATTGTGTTTTTATGAAAAGTGTGATGCCAACTTCATCATCCTCTTGCTTTACGTAGATAACATGCTAATAGTGGGGAAAGACACGAGGAAGATTAATGCCCTCAAGAAAGCCTTGAGCAAGACGTTCGCTATGAAAGATTTTGGTTCAACAAGACAGATACTCGGGATGAAGATTGTCGGGGATCGCTCAAAGAAGCTATTGTGGCTATCTCAAGAGAAGTACATAAAATATGGACCAATCCAAGACGGTCAACACTCCTCTGCCTGGACACTTCAAGTTGAGTCAGAATCAGGGTCCAACTAGTGATGAAGAAAGAGACGAGATGTCAAAGGTTCCATATCAGTCAGCTGTAGGTAGTCTGATGTATGCCATAATATGTACAAGACCTGACCTTGCTCATACACTCGGGATTGTAAGCCCGTTTCTGTCGAACCCGGGTAAGGAACATTGGGACACTGTCATATGGATATTCAAATATCTCAAAGGCACAGTAAGCAGGTGTTTGTGCTTTGGGAGAGGAAAACCCAAGTTAGAAGCGTACTCGGATGCCAACCTAGGTGGAGATGACAACTCGAGAAAGTCAACGACAAGTTACCTGATTATCTTTGCAAAGGGAGCTATTTCTTGGCAGTCCAAACTCCAGAAGCTTGTCGCCCTATGCATTACCGATGCCGAGTACATTGCTCTAATTGAGGCATGCAAGGAGCTAGTGTGGATGAAGAGTTTTTTATAGGAGCTCAGTCGTAGTTAGGAAAAGTATGTGCTAAAGTGTGATAACCAAGGTACTATAAACTTAGCGAAGAACTCAACATTCCATGCACGGGAAAAGCACATAGACGTGTGGTACCATGGATCCGAGATATGATAGAAGAGAAATTTTTGCAACTCGACAAGGTGCATACCGACCTGAATTGGTCCGACATAATGACCAAGACAGTTCCAACATGGAAGTTTGAAGATTGCTGTGAAGGTGCTAGGTTGACTACCCCAGCCCCATACCCCGGATGAGGGGGAGCTCGAATATCCTCCTTCATGGGCACGAAAGGGGAGATTTGTTGGGTTCGTGGCCCATGATAGACCCGGCCCAAATTGATGATGCCCTATCTCTTGTTTATAAGAGATGCTTAGATGTTGAGCCGTCAGAGAGAGAGCAAAGAAAAAGAAAAGCAGACGCGAAGAATCAAAAACGCGCAGGAGAAAAGTGCAAGCCAGAGACGAAGATTCTCTGAGGAAGAAACCCAGCGCTATCGCTAAAGAAGAAGACTATCTTGTAGAGTAGGATTTCCTATCCCCTTTACAGAGAAAAACACTTATGTGAGACACGAGTAGATCCATCCTTTAGAGGGTGAAGTCCTTTGATTAGTGAATCAGAGAGAATAGTTTGTAAATCCCATTCTTCATAATGGAGATTTTCTGGACTTGGTTCCATGGTTTTTACTCTTCACATTGAAGAAGTTTTCCACATTAAAATTGATGGTGTTCTCATCCACCTTATCTCAGTTTTTAATTTGTTTTAATGTAACTATTCATTGTAGCTTCCGCAAACCGACCTGAAGAAGTCCAGGCTTATTGATACTGAGGCCGGTCTGAAGATTGCGGGGCTCCGAGACACAACAATTAATTACCATTAAAGGACCAATTTAGTGTTTCCAATAAATGGATGACCAATGTGATGTCTCATACACATTTTGAAAACCAAAATAGACAATTACTTGAAAGAATAATAAAAAATAGACATCCAAAATGGTGTATTTCCAGACTTCAGAGTTTTCTTAAACTTACTGTATTTAGTAACCAATGACACCCAATATTCTACATCACTGTATATCATCATTTAAGGTAACTTTGTGCTTCGCCTATTCTGATGAATGCAGGATTTCAAACTCTGGAGGATCTATATTGTAAGACATGGTTGCACAGGTGACTTGAAATCTTAAATACTCTCATCTGTAGTTTATATTGAATTTTTTTCCCCTCCTTTTTGGCAAGGACATTCATATTAAGACTAAGAGAATTGAATGGTACCTATCATTTATGGGATGAAAAAAATCCTAGTCGTGTTACAGTTTCCTTTGATTTTTATATATTTGGGTAAAAAGTTGCCTTCAAATTTTATGACACATTGACATGCATTCCCTTGATTTTTCGGTGACTAACCTTTCATTGAATAAATTTCAATCTTGTGTGGCTGCATAATATGTTGTAAGCACCCTTGACTGTTGACTCTACCACACCCTACCTTTAAATGAAAGTTCCGTTGATTCTCTGTCCAAAATTGATTTCTACATGATTGAACTGTGTGGGACCTGTATATATATATATATATATATATATATATATATATGTGTGTGTGTGTGTGTGTGTGTGTGTGTGTGTGTGTGTGTGTATTGTTGTCGTTTTCTTTTTATCCTTTCAATTTGAAAGCTAAATCACCAAAACTAGCAAATAATCGCTGTCTTAAACTTATAAACTTTACTTCCTTTTAGGCTTTTACACATAATGCATGGTAATTTTAATCAGGAAGGAGTCAGGTCTGAACTCCCAAACATATTGTAACTGAACTTAAATTCTTTGGTTTTAGTTAGCAGATGAACTGATGTTTTAGACATTATGTTGTATTCATCATCAAATTTATGCTCTCTTTTTTTTGGACAAAAACAAATCTTGCTTATGTCTATATATGGAATGATTTAATCTATATATTCAAAATGTTATGCAGTGGACAGAGAGTTGTTGTACAGGAAAAGAACGAGGACAAAGTGGTCGAACATGTGGTAACTATTCAGGTTTGGCAGCCCAAAACTGTTTCTCTTTACTTGCTTAAGTTTGGATAGAGCAAAGAGATCTAGTTAGCACTTGATTTAAAATTTTGTAAGTGTGAAAGACTATGCAATTTATGCTATTGATAAATAATGACAAGGTTAGAAATTTTAAAAAAATGTTATATTTCGACACGTTAGGACACGTTTTGATATTAAATAATATTTTTAATTTATGTAGTGTTTATTATATTTAATATTCAATAATTTAACAAAAAAATGAAACTAAACTTATAATATTCATCAATTTTGCAAAGAAACATAAGATATCTCAAATATTTATATTAAACTCAATAAAATGGTAATTGTAATCTAATGAATCTAATAGTTGGAACTAAAAATTCAACGTTTTTTTTTTTTTTGAATTTCTTAACCCGTGTTGGACATGTCGGAAGTGTCCACGACACAAAATATTATGTTTATGTGATTATTAATGACAAGGTTAGAAATTTTCAAAAATGAAATTGTTACATCATGTGAGAGAATGTAATTTATGTAAATTATCTGCCAGCCATTTCTGATGGTAATATTGATGGCTTGAATTCGGTTGTCATCATTGCCGTAAAGTAATTTAAGCTTTCTATTATTTAATTGTTTTTATGCGTAGGGTTTGACATCCTCAGGATATTTGTTGGCTGTCGGTGATGACAATCAAATGTGTGAGCTCCACCCAGATGGTAATAGGTAATGAACATGCACAATTTTAGGCCTTTGAACTTTTGAAATTTGAAACACACATGTAGTTATCAGAAACAGTGATCAGACTCATATGGTACATAAATGAAAAGAACGTTTCAAATTATGTTATTGCATGACCTGATTATTATATCAATTGCAATTCAAAATAATTCTCTACTGTTGTTTCAGCTTTGATTTTTTCAAAGGACTGGTCAGAAGGAAACTTGATTGAAGAAGATTCCTTGGCACATTTTGCACGAACCAACAAATCTTACGCATTTTGTATATATTACCAAGGTTTTGGCTTTATAGCTCAAAGTTTTCCAATAAATTAAATTTGTTTCATATATTCTATCATTATAATTTTAGAGCTTTAGTACTCCATTTGAGAACCACCGTCAAACTTATAATGCGCTTTCCTTGTCTGGTCAATTAAGATCTACTACGTTATGGTTAAAAATATTACGCAGTTGCAACCAAAATGAGTACGGTGTTTTGGGGCGGAAATATAACGTCATTTTAGGGCGGAATTCATGGTGTTTTTATAATTTCAATTTATTTCAGGGTTATTATAGTCTTTATAATTATAATTTGTTAATCTTTTAATCCCAAAACGTCGTCATTTTGGAAGTAAATATAGATAACTTATCTGTATTCTGCAGAAATATTTTTCTGTTAATTTTATTTTTCTCTGGATAGGTAAAATTGTTTTTTCATGACTGAAAGGTCATGAGTTTGAACCTAGGAAATAATCTTTTTGTGATTATACAATGGTAAGATTTCGTACAAGTATTGTCTCCAACCCACACTCATTAGTCGTAATTTTTTTTTTTGTTTTTTTTTTTTCTCTGGATAGGTCCTAGCTCATGATTACTTTAATCAATCATTTGTAAAAGAGTATGGTGGTCGTTCATCGCCAGCTATGAAAAAAATGTTTCAATGATTCTTTGTTGTGTTCAATGATCGTCTTTGCTTCGAATTAAAGTGTGCACGAATCAGATGCTTAATCAGATTGTATTGACTGTCTGTCATCCATCCACCACCCCATCATGACCGATGTGTCATATATTCTGTAATTTCAAAGGGGTTTCGCTTTTTGGAACTGGAATCATCTTCGCCATTATGACAAATTTGATTTCGTTATAAACGTACACTGCTTTTTTTCTTATTGGCTTTAAAAATAATAATACTTGCACATTTATATCAGCATATATGTCTCACATATTAGTATTTAGCTACTAGATAATAGTTGCACTTATTTATACTCTAGACTTTGTTTCTTTATTGTTAGTTGAGAACTTGCATTTATGGAATTTGATTTTCTCATTTTGCATTAGAATTCAATTGTCATGATTCAACTAGTGGTGGTGCTCCATATTTATTATTAAAAAAAAAGAAAAGTTTTGCATATATATTAAATTATCACTAACATGAGAGTTGAATTATTATGTAACATAAGAAAATATTTTCCCTGCATTTATTCCCTTTTCTTTGTTCTCCTTTTGAAAACTGGATCTGCCAGCATACCTAATAGGCAAAAGCTGCATTCTTCCGCTAAATTTGGTTTATTTTACCTTTAGGTGAATGGTGTTTTTCTCTCTATAGGAGACAATGCCCTTGTGACAATGTCTCGAGCCCCATGGAGTTCTTTTAGCACTGGTTGCCGAAAATAGTTACTAATTTGGTATACGTCACAATCAGACATCCACGTGTCTTACGGATCAAGTGTATAACAAAAATATAAATATTAATAATATGGAAGTTCAAAAAGTAGTCTAGTTGTCCCCGAAAATAAGGTTTGTTGGCACCATTCCATAGGTTTGGGATTTGAGAACTTCACCGTAATTGTGTCCCTTCAAATGCGAAAAATTTAAAGTGATTCTTAACTGGAGAAAAAAAAAGATTTTCCATCTGTACAAAAGAATACGTATACATTAATTCTTAACTGTGCGGACAAAAGAAAATTTATACATATAAATAGTGAAGATGGTGTTGTACTTTCCATGCTGATGTTATTGTCAAATAATTAGTCTAGAAAACACACCTATGCTGTTGATGATGTCTACGGCAATCATTATATGAATGAAAGGGGTTAAGAAACAGTTGTCAAAGTGAAAATCACACTATTGAAAACGTACTGTTTTTTTTTTTTTTTGGTACATTGAATACGTATACATTAACCTTCTTAACTGTGCTCTCAAAAGAAAATTTATACATATGAATAGTGAAGATGGTGTTGTACTTTCCATGCTGATGTTATTGTCAAATAATTAACTAATCCCACACCTAAGCTTTTGATGATGTCTACGGCAATCATTATATGAATGAAAAGGGTTAAGAAACAGTTGTCAAAGTGAAAATCACACTATTGAAAACGTACTGTTTTGTATCTTTATAAAATACTAATATTATCATATATTTATTTCGTATATATACATGAGATTTATATATATATATTCCTCTCTCTTTTTTACGTAATTTCATGAGTTTTATATACAATTATTTTTAATAATATGAAAAATATTAATACCATTTTTTTATCTTTTCTTGGAAACCTTCTTTGTGATATCTCACAAGTTTGTGCAAAATAGTATTCTTAGGTCATAAAGCATGAATTCCACATGGTACAACAACTTTTCTACCTCCAATGGATGATTGGGAGTGACGACAAATGATGAATGAAATAAAGTTAAAGGGTTAAGAAGTATCTGACTTGAAGACAAACAAAAGGTATAGGATAATGCGTGAGATCGGAGACAGGGCCTGCAGTATGTATGTAAAATCGTGAATCATAATTACATATGATTAATGGGAAAAGAAGCGAAAAGAAGATTAGTCAAAGATCCTTTGGATGATCACATGGCGAAGCAGGCTTGGTGGGCCCACGTAGCTGTGAACTCAAACACAGAAAAAGTTTATGGTAACAAGTTGGAGGCCGAGTAAGAAGCTACTCATCACTCACCTTATTATATTATATAACATGCCATTCTAATTAACTCCAATATCCGCTTTTGCTTTATTAAGATCTTAAGCGTGGTTTCAATAGAAGACCAATTAATATTCTATCCAATTACATTTAACAATGGAAGTCAATGATAATCTTGCCATTATCGAAGTAGATATGACTAATTGAATCATTAAAGTGAAATAATTTATTCGGAAGAGAGTGTTTACAATAGCTAAAGATAGTGCTTTTTAACCCGAGGGGTGGGCACAATTGATAGTGAATTGTGAGGATACCGATCAAAGTGTTACGTTTGGACAAAAAATTATCAGATTGCCATATTAATAGTAAATTTTTTCAAAATGTCACACGCCATAATTCGCTACACAGTGTAGTAAAATATGCTACGCCAGGATGCTCCAAACCAAAAAATGTCATGTTCAAAATTGTCAATCAACAATTTTGAACATGAAATTTTTTGGTTTGGAGTATCCTGACGTGGCATATTTGGCTACACTGTGTAGCGAATTACTTGCATGCATAATTCGCTACACTGTGTAGCGAATTATGCCGCGTGACATTTTGGCAAAATTTAGTGTTGGTGTGGCAGTCTGGTAATTTTTATGTCCAAACGTGGCAAAATGGTCATTCTCCCGTGAACTGTGTTTAAAGAATATGGTCATGTATTTGATTTTGGGTTTTATATTTCTCATTCAACATGAGAATTGAATTCTCATGTTGTAGAGACAAAAAACATGTGGGACCCGTATGTTAGAAAAAATTATGTATAGGACCCACGTTTGCACGAAAATCGAAGGGTGTATAAGAAAATTCAAATTTTTATGTTAAAGAAGAATTATAAAACCCTTTGATTTTTGGTAGATGCTTTTTGGGTCAGAGGTGATATTCTTGCACTTTAAGTCTCAGTTGGGATATTAGTCTCATCCCTCTCCGATGATAATTATTCAATACATATGCCGTACCAATGAGAATTTAGCTCTAATGACCGTACTTTGAAAATAAGGTGGTTCGAGAGGATTGAAATATTGAACGAGGATACCTCCATATTAATACTTTAAAAAAAAATGATTTCTATTTTCTACGCATGAAATGTGGAAATGGCTGTTTCATCAACCACTTTCTCTCTTTTTTTTACTTTATTTCTTCTTTAGTGTGTGCGCGTTGCGTTTAGCATAGACATGCTCCCAAACAAGCGACGAGGACGGAAGATGTGCAAGCTTTAAAGAAGATGGTGGTGGAAAATTGGCTTGACATAATGGTATTGAAGATTCGGGCAATATAATGGTAATCAACGTTACTAATGATAAAGAAGCTGATTGTGGGTCCATTATGTGATAAAAGAATTCAAATGTCCAGTTATACTTGGAAGAGGGAGGGTGACAGCCTTTTGCATCTCGCACCATTTTGGACCTTTCCGTCACATGAATCTATATTGTTTCTGTGTAGTAGCCAGGCTTGTTGCGAGGGATATTAATGGAAGAAGAAACAGAAACCCACTCTCTATAGCGTGGCTTCTTTTACACCAGTAATTTGCTTAATATCCTTCATATAGATATATAATGTTGACCAAAACGATATTGTTTTTGGACGAAAATCATGCTATTTTTGTAATTTTAATTTATTTCAGGGATATAATAGTCTTTATCATTCTAATTTTTTAATTTTTCAACCCAAAACGACGTCGTTTCAATGAACATTAGATAAAGTTATCTAAAGTAACATTAAATATTTTTCCCCAGTGTTATTAAAACTGAATCGACCCTGCCGGGTCGACCCGAGAGAAAAAAGAAATCATAATCATTCAAAGGTGGATCAATGTAAATCATCGACGTTTTTGGGTGGCGGTTTATCTCAAGCAATTTGACCGTTTGTTTTTTCAAAGCTATTTTAGATAACTTTATCTATCAGAACCGGTGTTTTAGGACGACTTTATCATTCTGATTTTTTAATTTTTCAACCCAAAATGACCGATTTTCATTAGAAAAGTTATCTAAAGTAACATTAGACCCAGTGTTATTAACTAGTGACCCGGCCATGACCCACAAAAAATTCCAAAATTTCTTTTTTCAAAAAAATAAAATTATAATAGACATATTGAATGTTTTTTTACTTATTGACTTACATAAGTGCTACAACACTAGTATTATCTTAATTATGCACTATGCACAAAATTTTGATTTGATTTAAAATCAGAGATATCATTCTCTGAACCTAGAGTCTCGTGTCACGATTATTATATTTTTGTTTAATTTTTTATTGGATAATAATATGTGATTTATTATTTTTTATATCAAAATATTTGAAATTTTTATCATTTTTTTAGATATATGAGTTTGTTTATAATTTTTTTAATATAAATTACAAAATTGTATATAATTACCGGGTCATGCGGTCAAACCAGTGACCCAATGACCCAGTACCTCGATCGGATCAATGATTGGGCCAGTTTTATTAACATTGCTTTTTCCCCATATATATATATATATATATATATATATATATATATATATATATATATATATATATATATATAGATTTCCGAGATTATAATTTAGAAAGTTATATTAAAATTAATTAATTATTAATTCATTATAAATCCTAACCGTTGATTTCTGCCCATCAACGGCTGAGATGGGGAGTAAGACTTAAAAGTCTTACTCTGGGGTCAAAAGATATATATATATATATATATATATATATATATATATATATATATATATATAGAAGAAAAAAAATTCCTCAGCTGCTTGATATATTTATCTCCGATCACCCAAAACTAAGTCGTTTTGTTTATTCATTTCCATATATTAATTGATTCATCTTTAAATGGTTATGATTCCTTTTTTCTCTCTCTTCCTTTATCATCGTTGATCTATCTTTGTACAGTTATGATTTAGTAGCCGGAGATAAAGTTATCTCAAGCAGCTTGAGAAATGATAAGCCTATATATATATATATGGGTTTATCATCTATCATTTAACATGACCACAAATACACACACAACATTTTGTGGGCCCGCAGCAAAAAAAAAACTCCAGCACGCAAAACGAATCTCTATAACATAACACAATCACTTTTCCTACAACATAACTCTTATAGAACCTTATATATATATATATATATATATATATATATATATATATATATATATATATATATATGGGAAAGATAATAATTACAAACTTTTTGTTTACAAACTACACTATGTTTGACCGGTCAAACTTCAATCAAGAGTGTATGACCGGTCATACTTAGTGTAATTTGTAAAGAAAATTTGTAAACGAAGTCTTCCACTATATATATATGGTAAAATCATTTCTGCAACCGCTTTACGTATAGCAACGACAGGTGTATGGTTATGATTTCTCACATTTAATGCTTTCATCCTTTATATAGTTATGATTCCCTGCATTTAATGCTTTCAAGTATATATGGCTTATCTCAAGCTGCTGTTAGGAATGTGGCTTCCATACTCAAGAGGGGGGGTGAATTGAGTATTACAAGATTTTCGCAAAAGCCCCCTTCTAGTTTTTAAATAATCATTTCAAGCACACTTTGACATATGAAAAGCTAATCAATGCATTCAAACAATCCATAACATATAATGTATCACAATTGTAGAACTTATACTAGCACATACAAGATATCAAAGAAGCAATTAAAGTGCTAGAAATAAAGAGTTTAGAGTTTAGAGAATTGCAAACACTATATATCCTGGTTCGGTCACCACCACTTGTGACCTACGTCCAGACTGAAGTCGCTCGATCAACTCTTTCACTAATGGTCAAGCTTCACGGGTGCTTGACAAACCTTTACAATCTTCCAAGACTTCGGGTTCTTGGATACCTTTCAAGACTTCGGGCTCTTGATACCTTTCAAGACTTCGGGCTCTTGATGCCTTACAATTTTTCACTCCAAATTTACTTAGGAATTTGGTGACCTTTCAAACAATGGGTCTCACAACCCTTTCAACTCAAGAATACAAGAAGAGAAATATTTGGAAATGAATATACACTCTCAAAGTGTGGATATACAACTTGAAGCACTATGGGTATATGGATTTTCAAGATATGAGCTCAAATATATTTGATCTTTGAAATATATGAAAGAATATGCAAGTGATAGTGTAGAAGCTCTCAAAGTATGCTTAATGTGTGTAGAAATAATGCTCTTATGTTTTTGAGTCATTGGGAATGCATATATAGTGTTTCTAAAAACTAGCCGTTGGAAAACTAGCCGTTGGAAAACTAGCCGTTTAGCCGTTGGAAAACTAGCCGTTGGAAAACTAGCCGTTGGGAAACTAGCCGTTATAGCCGTTGGGATCTCATTTGAAAAACTAGCCGTTTTATAGCCGTTGGGATCTCATTTGAAAAATTAGTCGTTTTATAGCCGTTGAGATCTGTCGCAGTGGTAATTGATTCACAACTTGACAGCAAGAACATTGTTTCGTATTTTGGCTATAATTTGAGTTATACTTGTCGGATTAATGTGATCTTGGTCTCGTTGGAAAGATAAAAGAGAGATCTACAACTTTTATGAAGAACACAAAATCCAAATCCATCATCTTGGATACGAAAAATTGTATGGAAGGCAGCAGCGAATTTAAGCAATAAATTCTAAGTTCAAATGTGTTCTAGCTTGCTTCCAACCACTTTTTGTGAAAGATCTTGACTTGATAAATATGTTTTGAATTTATAAAATATGTCAACGATCTTTTCCATGGATTTGAAAAACATGTTTGAAAAACATCTTGATTATGCAATTTGAAAAACATGTTTACTTTGAGAAAAACTTTGAGCTCATGCAATGCAATCTACCATATACCCTCACATATATTCTAAGTCCTAAAGATATATTCCAAATATGATTTTAGACTTAGCTTTATGTCTTGTGTCTTGGATCTTTTCTTGAACTTGATGCTTTGACTTGTTGGATATGACAATGCTTGACACTTTGTTGGTTTTGATCATTTTTCACCATGGTTATGATATTGTGCTTCTCTTAGATGTTGTCCATGGTTAGTTGTCTTTGATCTTGGTGTTGCTCTTGATCCAATGATCTTGCCACTTTGATATAACATCACTCTTCTTGTGTGGCTACATCATACATGTTCAATATCCACATATGGTTGATGCTTTTCGCTATTGATCAATGCACTTCTCTTTTTGTTGTTGCCACTTTGTTATCATCAAAACATACCTCGTATCTACAATCTCCCCCTTTTTGATGATGACAAACTTAAAATTGAGAAACGGTTAGTATAATAAATATTCTCAAATAATGTATATCATACTCCCCCTCAATTTATGAATGGTTCCAAAATATTATAATTATGCAAGTTAAGCATTACAAACCAACATATATGTATATGGTGGAAGAATATAATTTTCTCAATTTTCATATTTTTCTCCCCCTTTGGCAACATCAAAAAGCATAAACCAAGATAAGCACGCAAACTTGTGAGCGATAAAATTGTCCATTTCTCAAAGCTCCCCCTTAATCCATGAATGGTTTCAAAGACAAAAGTGTGAGAATTCTAGGTTCAATAAACATCATTTTTACCTTTTTAGTGCATTCTCCCTCTTTCATCTTTGTTTTTACCATTTCTCCACATGTTAGGTAGAAGTGTATTATATTTTCTCAATTGGCACTTATTCTCCCCCTTAGGCAACATCAAAAGGAATTAAATAGCCAAAGCATATAATAGAGCATCCAAATGATTCAAGTAAGTGCGAATATGCCATGGAAGTGGATTTAAACCTCAAGTGCTCAATATATCATAAATCCAACACAAATGATCCATACAAGTCAAGATACCCAATATGGGCATATAATCCAAGTATATAGCCAAATTGCCAAAATATCTAGGAAATAAAATCAATAAAGCAAGAGATATCAAGATAAATGATTGCTCTGATTTTTGCTAGCGTACAAGTATATGTGCAAATTGTGGGCATATGACTAGCATGACTTTGGTAGTAGCATGCATAAGATTTGTAGACATGTATTAAGGAAGTGGCTTTAATAGCATAAATCATTTGACATATCTACACAAATTTTTATAGCAATATCATGTCATATGCAAGCAAATAGAGAGATTAGGAGACTTAGCTAACTAATGGAGTATTTTGCAAATTAAACCTTTTTGAAGTATCTCCAATATTATTATTCTCCATTCCTTTGTAAGCTCTTCGCTTTGTTCTTGTTGTTGAGGTGAATTTTCAATTTTGACTTCTTTATTTTGTTCTCCTCTTTTTCACTTTTCTTATCACCAAAAGGATGTTGGTCAACTTTCCTACAATATAATCATCACAAACATCCTTTCTAGGCACAATGGAGTTAGTCTCTTTAAAAGCAAAAATTATTGACTCTTCCATTGTCATAATTATTTTATAAGCCAAGTGATGGATATAACATATAAATGCTTGGCTCTCCCTCAAATCATGCATTTTAGTAAAATATAAGTCATATGATTACACATGCATGTATTAAGAGAAATGTATCCATTGTTATGCATGATATAAAAGGCACTTGAATCAAAAAATTAATAATGACAAGTTATAAGAATTTTCTTAACAAAAAAAATTAAACTTTTTCTTTTTGAAACACAAAATAGATCAAATGAAGTATGTTTGCCAAAACCATATAAGCACATTATCATAAATAAGAGCTTGGCAAAATGTACTTTCTCTTAATCCATTAAGTATAAACATTCTTAAACTTAATTCTCATTTCAAAAAGAATTTAAGAAAGATAAAGACTTTTTCCATTTAAGAAAGCATATCCCTTGAGTGTAATCAAAAGAATATTGAAACATCTCTCCTCTTTTTCTCATTAGTTTAAAAGCCTTGAAATAATATAGAAATTTTGAAGACTAAGACTCATCTTTTGGATTTTCAAATGTTCACATTTGTAAATCATTTCAAAATATTGATGTTTGGAACTTCCTTAAATTTTCTCTCAATATTTGATAGCACTTTTCAAAGCAAGTAGAGAGACTATTACATTTATATCATGTATCCAAACATTTTTCCAATTTTCAAGATTACAAAAAGGTGAAAGATACTTTCAACATCTTGAAATAGTTCTCAAGGGTATAAGGTTTTCA
>JAVKPL010004920.1:0-23121 GCA_032173675.1 Gastrolobium villosum | reverse complement strand
GACATGGTAGCTTCTTCTTTGAAGAAGAGCATCCTTGGTTTTGAAAGTTGGACTTAGCCAAATGATGATTGGGAAAGTGTTGCTGGCTGGTCCAAGGTGGATATTGGCTATGATGGCTTTAAGGGGGTGTAGGAGGATAATTTGTATGGAATGGATGAATAAATGATGCAATATGAAACGTCATAGCTGGATATGGAGGAAGTTGATGATTGTAGGAAAATGGTGTAGGATAAGTTTGGTTAGTGAGAAGGGATGGTGAGATATGGGGTGGTTAAGGATCTTGCCACTCCACAAATTTTAACTCTGGCCCTTTTAAATCAAGTGCCTTCTTCAGCTGTTTCAACATGTCCCCCATTCTGGTTTGTCTTTTCGTCATTTCATATAATATTTTTTCAATTCATCCACTTCATGAGTTAAATTCCTTGCATCACATGCTTGTTTGGATTCCATGTCTTAGAGCTTAGTTTGCAAGAGTTTTGAGATGTAAGGTTTGATGGATTCAAACTTTTCAAGGAGAAACAACAGTTCAAAAGTTTCCTCACTTCGACACGCTTGTCATTATGACACACTTTTTATTTGACAGTGAACTAATGCCATGAATATCACAATTTTTTTGGAATGAAAACTTGATGAATGTTTATGGTATTATTATTTCCTATTTGAGTTCGTTGGAGAACTGCATGTGTTGCATTGATGTGAGTATCATTATTCATTTCAAGACCGTTTCTCAGAACGTTACGTTCAAAAGTACTAGGTCATATAAATATAGGATCACAAGCAAAACATCTTTGTTAAGAACTGAAGCATAGTACAATCATCTCATACAAAATACAAATGTTCTCTAACAAAATACAAGTGGTCATATTAATACACTGCTTCACATGCCCCCACTGACCAATTGTTTCATTTCCCTAACCAAATTTTTGCAATGATCGATGAAGTCACAAATCTCCATCGGGGTGCTGAGGGGATTCACCATCATGTCGGCCATCTTCAAGAGATCTGGAACATCTATGATTGCCCTATTGGCAAGCTTGGCCAAATTTGAGAAACGAATCATCCAGAAAGCAACATCTTCTCTAGTCTCAGCAATGACTTCTTCTTGCTCTTGAATATGGTCTCTTAACCTTTGCATGTCTTCCTGCCCTCTCTGGATCACATCCTGATATCCGGCCACTACTTCTTCCATATGTTGGTGTATATGAGCCGCTTGTCTTAATGCATCCTTTTCAGCCGCTTTACTGCTTCTAAGCGACTTCTTGATTTGTTGGTTTTCAGCCAGGGCCTTATCCCTTTCTTGCCCTCGAAGTCCCAATTCCTTGTTTGCTGCTTTTAAGCAATCTTGTGTTTTGAGCTTGAGGTGCTCTTCGGTTCTAGCCTTCTTATTAGTCCTTTCAAAACTATGGTCTCTCTCAATGTTTTTTCGTTCCAATGATCGACATGTTTGCCTTGTTTCCTCTAACTCTTGTTCTAGCTTCTTTTTCTCTATCTCGACCTTCATCAATCTAGCCTTCACTTCTTTCAACTCTTCAACTTCAATAGGTTCGAGAATTGGTGTTTCGCGAACTGCAAGAGTCATAGGAGTTTGGAATGGTAACTTGATTTCTTTAGCTCGGTCTTTAACCCATTGACAATAGTTTTCTTTGCAATCACAGCTTCTTACCCCTAGTTCTTTACCCTTTCGTACTACCTTGTCCCACGCATTTCGAACCCTTTTGATCATTGTGGCATTCTCAGGGATCAGATCATAAAGGAGGAAAGGAATGGTCATGTTTTCAGTAGGAGCCTCTTTCATAGCATAACCAAGTTGTCGTAATGCCAAAGATGGATTGTAATTGATACATCCTCGAGTACCTTGCAGAGGCACATTGGGAAAATCCCCACATTGGTAAACCAAAGCTTCTATTCTTGCCCATTCAGGATACCATCGAACACTTTTTCCATCAAGCTTGGCTAAAGTTTCGACCCACTCGCGACCACTTTTGGCTTTCAACTGATACATCCGGAAATCAGCGATCGGGCACGCCGCTTTGTATCCTCTATTAAAAATGTGAGCCGTGAGCCATATGAACAACATTGGTAAACAACACAAGATCTGTTTCCCTTTCCTTTCATGACAAAAGTTCAAGGTATAGTAAACATCAGCAAGAATGGCTGGGACTGGGTTTTCACGTTTGAATTTGCGTGCCACAAATACATCAACGGCTGCAAAGTCCACAAATTCATCAATATTAGGGAATATGAGAATTCCATATATAGTGAGGGCCAACACATCAATGAAAGTGTCCCATTCCTCTGCTTCTGCTAATTGGTGAAGATGTTCTTCTAGATATTTTCTTGAAAATCCCTCAGTTTCATTTCGAATTTGCTTCCTTTCTTGTAACTCTCTCACCTGAACTTTCAATATCTTAGCAACAACGTGCATGGAAGGGTAATGCCCAATATAACGATAGGGTTTCTCTTCTTCTAAAGACAGCCCGAAGATTCGCTCAAATTCTTCCAATGTAGGGGCTAGCTGAAAATCTTGAAAAGTAAAGCATCGCAGAGGTGAATCATAATACTGTGCAATTGCAGTGATTGCCTCAACTTGAACATCTACCTCTAATAAATCCAAGATATTCCCATACTTTCTAGTGAGGGTCAACTGTTGCGGTTTCTTTAACATGCGGCCCAAAACCTTCAAACTCTCAGTTTCAAGCTTTTTAGCTTTGAGATGCAAAGTTTTCCTCAACATTGATGATTGTGTCTCACGGTGATTTGATCTCATATTTATAATAATGATACTCACGATCAAACTAAAAATTCACCAGTTCTCTAACAAACTTTCCTGAAATAGCGTAAGATAGATAATGTGGGTGAGTGAGTACAAAGAATGATGCATGATTTTTTTTTGATTTTTTTTTTTAAAAAAAAAAAAAATTGACGAAGATAATATTTATGCCTTCATGATTTGTTATGCATTTGCATGAGTAGTTGAAATATGAATTCATGATGATTTGGAAGCATGTAGAGAATAAGAGTAAGAAGGAGATACGTTCCCTTCAAGTCTTGAATCAATTTATTTTGAGTTGCATAATCTTACTCTTATTTTGCAGGTCAAAAGGTCTTACTAATGTGAGGTACCTTTCATTTTGGTGGTTCTATAACTACGGGAACCTTGGTCTCTAGAGCTAAGATCTCATTTTGAAAATATAGTCAAACACACGTCCAAAATGGCTATAATCCCAAAATAGTCACGCTCTAGATGAGGCTTTCATGATAACCAAACAGGATGTACATCCAAAATGGATACCACTACACAACCTCCTTTCTATCTTAAGTTCACTCAGACCCGGGTATAGGGCCCCACTCGTAAGCGTGTGTGAATTGTGTGCTAGGAGTATACATACATGTACATCCTAAAATAACTAAAATTTTCAAGCTGCAAAACAAAAACAAAGCAGAATATATATAGAGGTTTCTACCCTAAGGTTAAAACAAAACAAGATACATATTTATTATTGCAGCTATAAACATAACAACATATAACTTTCAATAATGATATTTATACAAATATATAAATGAATAAGAAAAGATGGGTGAAACAAAATAAATGAAATTTATGAATAATTTGCACAATTAATAAAATAGGCTTGACTCTCTGAAATAGTCCCCAGTGAAGTCGCCAGCTGTCGCAACCGTATCGCGACGTGACGGCGAAAGATTTTGAATGTTTAAAACAATGAAGTCGCCACCAAGGTTTATTTAGGAAAAACATTGGAAAAACCTTTTTTAAAGACAACTGGTCTTTTGAAAATAGAAACAGGTTCGGGAGTCGATTACGAGTAGGGAAGGTGTTAGCACCCTACACCGTCCGTTTTAAAAAAACGGTTACCTTATATTAATTGTGCAAATTATTGATAATATTTTAAATATTTATTTCACCCTAAAAATTAAATAACATTGATTGCTGGAAAAGAAAACTAATTTTGAAAATTTATTTTTGTGCTTGACGGGATGGTCCCGCTCCGACGTATCCCTCGGTACAATAGGGAACTCAAAGCTACGTCGTTCTGTAGAAAATATTTGTGTGTTGATTGATTTTTATTTTTGAAAGTAGTTTTAAAGAAAATAATTTGAAGGTTTTGGTTTTGATGGTTTCGGAATATCAAACTGTTGCAGCTAAAATAATCCGAAAATGATAATTGTAGGATTAACAAGCTGTCTCAACTCAGCTAATCCTTTTTTTTAAATAATAATAATATTTATATTATTATTTTTTTGTTATTGTAAATTTTAGAATAAATTTGATTTAATTTTGAATCACCAAGCCGTCTCGGCAAAAAAATGAGTCAAAACAAAATGTGTGGGATTAACAAGCCGTCACGGCTCAGCTGACTCCCATTTCAATTGATATCAAACTAAATTTTACATTCTTTAAGTTTTAAAATTGACCTGAAATCAATAATTTTAAATAGAAATTATGACTATTTGTTTATTTATTTTTTTAAAATTGGTTTAAAATCATCGGACTGTCACAGTCGAAATGATTCTAAAGAATAAAGGAATTAACAAGCTGTCACAACTCAGCTAATTCTTTTAACATATATTTCATGTTATTTTATGATAAACTTAAATGAAATTTTGAATCACCAAGCCGTCTCGGCCAAAATGATCCAAAACAAAATCTATGGGATTAACAAACCGTCACGGTTAAATTACCCATGTAAAATAAGTTTTCATCTAAAAAAAAGGTTACGATAAAATATTTTTTCATCAATAAAGCTATACTTAAATTCTCAAGTGTTTAATTCTAAAGTGTCCCAAACACAACACCATTAATCCAACTTCCAAGCATTTTAAATTGGACCAATTAAATAAGATTTTCATGAGTAACGTCTTGGGTTCCACGATATAAAAGTGCAGACCATTCTATGCTTTTATAATTGTGAAGAATATAAAATTGGTAAGTGGATTAAATATTGAATAGTGTATGCCTCTCTTATTCCATAATGCTATCATCGATTAACATGCTGCTAAAAAATTTGTAAGAGAGAAAACAATCATGCAGCACATTCTCACCTTTTTGGCTTTTAAGAGATGCATTGTTGTATCATTTGAACCCAAAATAATGTGAGGCAAGTATGATAAGCTAATGAACTTACACTTTAACATGATAAGCTAATATGATAAACGAATAACAAAATGGGCCCTACCATTTCCATTTGTTATGTTTGCACCCAAAACGTCATACATGCATGAGTGTATAAAAAATTTAATGATTCCCGTCCGTGGGCATACAAGTGAATAAGAGGCATCTTGGTCTTTGCATATTCAAAGTAACCTATTATTTTTTTACCTAATATCTTCCACAGTGAGTATTGAAACAAAACAAGAAGATAAACATTTTATTGAATCAAACAACTGCATACCTGTGAGTCCGTATAGAGGGAAGATGAAAAAATTAATAATATGCTATCCTTGGTAAAAGACCCCTCCAAATAATATACCGAGTGTGGAGACTGCACTACGGTGATGACCAGATGTTGTGTGAGCTTTGGTGGCAGTTCATGGCAATGGATGAAGTCCAAGCAGCGGCAAACTGTATTGGAGTTTTTTGTGGTGATCACTTGCAGTAACTTTCTTTGGTGACAGCAATGGTAAGACCTGCAGCAACTGGTGGTGGTGAACGGTGTCAAAACGGTGGAGGAGGGAAACACTATCTTGGTGCGGAGGCTTGTGTTTTATGGAAACCTTATGTAAGGATCCAAAGGAGGATGCGTCTCTCTTTTTTTCTTTTTTCTCCGCCTGATGATGCCCCCTCTCTCTATTCTTATTTGTTTTCTAACTCAGAGAATGCTTTTTCATAGTTTTTTTTAGAACCTCCTTCCTTCTCTTCTATCGATCCTTTTTAGTATTTATAGAGTGACCCAAATAGTTTTCTTCGCATGAGGGTTTTCTGCACCTCTTCCTTTTTCCATATTATGCAGGCTTTTTCTTCTTCACAGTGTGGGCGCCTCTGCTTTATCTTATGGTCATCCTTCCACCGCCCTCCCTCTGCTCTGTACCCCTGTGCTTTCTTTTTTTTTTTTTTTTTTTTTTTTTTTTTTTGGTAAAACCCTGTGCTTTCTTTTCTCCAACGTAAATGCAGATTGTCATGATGATAAATGGGATAAATTATTATAATTATAATAGATGTGTGTGGTTTGAGAACCGCCATCAACGTTTCCTTTTTATTAAGGAACGTATATTTTTAAATAAATGATAAAATATGAACTCTATTTTTATTTTTTTTATTTTTATCAATATCTCTTTCTTTTTTACTTACTTTTTTATTTTCCTTCATTTTTTTTATAAAACAAAAATAATAATAATAGAAATTTCACATTTTATTATTTTTTTTTTAAAATATATTTTTTATATATACGGACAAAACTGAGTGGTTACATATGTAAATATATAATTAATTATAATTAACAAAAAATAAATTTATAATTTGGTACCACCTAAATAAATATAATTATATTTATGTTTGTCAATCAGAAAAATAAAACCCAATTCCCAAATCCTTTTACCTGAACCATAAATTAAAATCATTTTCAAAGTCTTAATTTGTGACTTACAATTGCAATTAGATTTCTCTCTTGCTCCTTTTTTCATCTGACATGTTGCACAACTTGTTAGCTCTGCGAGACTTCGATTGAAATAGCAATGACTTACGAAATGAAAAGATGGAAGAATCAAACAAAAATATATTTTGTAAATAAAAAAGTATAATGAAGGAGAATCCCTTTGACTCTAAATGTTGTCTGTATGTTTTAATTTATAGTTAATATCTCAATTATAAAGTGAAATTTATAGATAAGTATTATATTTGTGTGTTTTCATATCCTTATGACAATGCTTGGTTCATTACTTATCATGCTATGGGAGGAAAGTGAAATTCTTATGTTTGAAATACTTACCCAAAAGGTTAATGCCTTTTTATATGTTTGCTTTGATATATAATCATTCAGAAAAATATTTATGCACTTAATGCATTTAAGTTATCTGCATTTACTCTCAAAATAACGTCGTTTTGATGTTGAAATTTTAAAAATTTATAATTATAAAGACTATAATAATCCTAGAATAAATTAAAATTATAAAAACACCATGATTTTCGTCTCAAAATGACGTCGTATTGGGCTTACTGCAGATAACTTATCTACAATTACTGCAGAAAAAGCGAACCCATAATCATTAACGATTGTTCATTTGAATTTTCAATGTTATGTGATATTATTTAATACATAATTTAAATAACTATGCTATAATTCATAATAATTTCTTTTTGATTAATTTGTATAATTACGATAAATATCTTGATAATTTAATATGTTAAAAATTTTTTGCAGCACCTAAACTTTTGGTCTAACTCCGCCACTGCAAACTACCAAAGTCATAAGTCTTCCTCACCCAAAAAAAAAAGAGAGTCAATAAGTCTTAAGACTTGACTACAATTTTGAGTTTGAAACTCTCCACCATAATTTAAGACTTTAACATAAAAGAAAATTGATAAAAGAACTTAGAATTAATGATATAAAAATTAAATCCAAAATTTTAATTTAAACAAAAGGTTATTAAATGACTAAAATCCCCCATTAGCAATAGTAAAAGAATGAAAAGTATATTTTTTATTTTTTGAGATCAACTCTATTAATTTTTAAGTAATTTGTATTATGTTTTCACTAATCTTTTGTTGGTAATAAAATGAAAACAACAATTGATTGTACCATATAATTCCTTATGGAATCGAATTCTTTCTCGCAAAAGAATCATGGTATTATAGAGAGAGCGGTAAGATATTGTAACAACCCATTATTGTTATTACCTATGTTACTATCAATCAATTTTACTGTTAGATCAATTATGTGGATCCTACGGTTATATTTATTTCAATCTTTGTATGATTATGATTCCCCATATTTAAAGTGACCGTATTAAATATGAGAAATTATAATCATACAAAGGTGAAAATAAATATAAAAGTATTTAATATGGGGAATCAGAATCATACAAAGATGAAAATAAATATAACCGTTGGATCATCATAATCGATCTAACGGTGAAATTGATTAGTAGTAACATTGATAGTAACACTAATTGATTATTACAATATTCTTTTCCACATAGAGAAATATAATTTAATTATAAAGGGACCTTATAGGTTTAGCATTTACCGTGAAAGTAGTTTTTATACATCTCTTCCTTACCCCCTATAATGTTAATAGAGGAGAAATATTCTTACTACCAAAATTTTCTACTACCAACTTACTACCTATCTAATCACCATTTTCTCTTTTTTCAAAAACTTTTTAGCATTTAATACCAAAAAAAAAACTTTTTAGCATTTCCTCCTCACGTTAACAATAGAAAAAATCTAAATCCCTTCGTGAAAATTTTTGTTGTATATAACTTGTGATAAAATGTCACTTTTTTTCAAAAGTTTGTTAAAAATCCTTATTGCAAGTTAAAAAACTATAAGTACTATAATAACGATTTAATATTTTTATGTCAAAAATATTTTTAAAATAAAATATTAAATGTTTTATTCTTTTTAATAAAAAAATTGTAATAACCAAAAGCTTAAAAGAGAGTATGTTATTGTATACTATTATTTGAAAGTCATTCTTAGACTCTAATCCGCCCCAGAAAAACGAACCCAATTCCACCCCATCTCAACAAGAATACTAGTGTTTAGTCCATAATGTATGGCTCAACAAGTTGGGCTTCTAGGTGAGCCCATTCGAGCCTTCAAAGCCCATCATCACCTCGCAAACGCAAGCACCAAAAACATTGGTTTATATTTCCAATTTCGTCCTCTTCCTTCTTCGTTTGCAAACAAATACCCTAATTTACAAAAAATTAAAAAATTAAAAAATAGCGAGCTATGCCACCGATTTTTGAGCAAAGTTACATTGGACCGGACCATGAAAAATTGGGTGGAACTGAGGTGAGAGAAAGAAAGAAAAAATTGAGAAAAGAAAAAAGAGAAAATAAATAAATTAATACATGTGTCAATTTTTGAGTGAATAGACCACGATAATCCGGAAGCATATTAAAAATTTCCGGGATGGAGTAGGACCCTAAGGATGATGTTCTAAAAATTCAATTCCAAATATAAAAAAACAGTTAAAAAGTAATATTTCTTATTTTATTAAAAATCATGTTTGTTGACGTATTTGGACAACCATTGTGGATGGCAACCGTCATTAATGGCACTAACCATGTCTTCTGTGACTTACAACCACTGAGAGTATAGGTGTCCTTCGACCACGTCCTTCAACCACTGCCATCAACTACTGACATAATTGGAATCCTCCAACCACTGTCATTATTTGAATCCTCTAACTATAATTGATTGTTGCTGACATCCTTGAATAAAATTTCAATTCTAATTCAGAACTGTGATTTTAGGGCGTGTTGCTTTGTATAATAATTAATAAAATATATATTTTTTGTATTTTGTTATTTTGAAACTTAAAAATTAAAATACAAAATTAAAATAACTTAAATATATTCTCTAAATTTGATTATAAAATCTAAAAATTAAATATAATTTTTAAAACTGTTTTTATAAAATAGTCCTTATTAAACTTATTTTTTTCTTCTGAATATCAAAAAACTTTTTTTGAAAGCAAAATTCAAATATGCCCTTACATTTTATTTTTTATTTTTTCCCAACATAAATTGTGGGTTCAATGGATTGGATTAACTTTAATATGGCATTAAGGAGGTCCAGGATTTTGTCAGTCTTAACCCGAGACGCAACCCAGACAAAAGGGCCGTTTCGATAAAGCATGTACTGACTTTGCACGTATCTTAGAGGGAGATAAAATTTATTTGATCTTTATACCAAAAAAAAATAAAATTATTTGATCTTAATTCCTAAGGCAACGACTATGCTAGTTATTTAATTTCATCCTTCGTGATCATATTTCTACCAAACATCTAGAATTTGCAATTATTGACCTTTTTGTGTACGTTCATATAGAATATAAATCATCTAGAATATATGACAACTGTTAAATGGTAATCCAGTATAATTAGGATGTTCGAGTCTAAATATATTGAGTATTTTTTTTAATAGAAAACATATTGAGTATCTTAACTTTCATTAAAAATGTCCTTTCTCATATAACATGTATATTAAATAAGTAGTGTAACAGAAATAAACAACGCAACTTACTAAAAAAGAAGAAGAATTAATTAAGACAAAACATTTTCTCATGTTGCGTAAGAATTGAATTCTCATGTTTGTGTTATATTTTGATTTGTGTGCAATTTTTTTTTTAAATAAATGTGGGGTCCACCACCAATTGAGTCACAACATTAGAATTCAATTATCATGCAACATGATAAAATCAAGGAGAAGGATATTGTGACAACCAAGTTATGTTACTACCAAGTGACTACCAATCAATCTCACCATTAGATCGATTATGTTGATCAAATGGTTATATTTATTTCCATCTTTGTATGGTTATGATTTCCCATATTTAAAGTGAAATCATTAAATATGAGAAATCATAACCATATAAAGGTGGAAATAAATATACAATATTAAATTTGAAAAATTATGACCATACAAGATGAAAATAAATATAATCGTTGGATCAATATAACCGATCTAACGGTAAGATTATTGGTAATCACTTAATTGTAACACAACTTGATTATCATAATATCATTGTCCTGAAATCAAACCCAATAAACAATGCAAATATTTGTTCGAGAAGAGAAAAAAAGATGGGTTGCTGACTTTTTCTTTTAGCTTTCTAACAGGCAACTAATTCATTTAAAGAGTATGGGCTATTTAATTGGATGGCTGGCCTTGAATTATGCACTGCACACGTTTGTGGTTCCTTAATGAACACCCACAATTTTCTTGGAACCTTCCCAAGAATATGTCAAGAATCACTTTAGATTTTATACAACACGTGTACATTTTCCACCAATATGGGGGTCTTTCTTCAGATATTTCCTCCTTAAAACTCGTGATTTGAGCTTCCTATTCTTAGCTTCCCCTTACCTTTATATATACACAAGGCCATTGGCACATAACAATTACCAAAACCAATAAACCATTCTTAATATTCCTCCAAGTTCACAACCAATCCTAAACGAAAACCCTTTTTTCAAGAGACTTTTGTCGGAAAACATATCTCTATCTCTCTTCTTTCTAGAGTTAGGAGGAGGAGAGAAAGTCTTTCCTATTTCAAAGGTTTGTTACTCACTCAAGGGAGCAAAACTCAATTGTTATCAAATTCAACAATGGCTAAGGGAATCAGAAACCTAAGTTCTTGGATGGAGGTTGCCCCAGCACCCATAATTTTCCCAACGAAGCCTTCTAATTCACCTGCTTTGGAGACCATAAGAGAAGAAGTTGCTGAGGAATCCGATGAAAAATCAGCCATAATAAGCCTCCTGAAATAGGAATAAATATCTGGTAACCTAGATTCAGTGCATCTCATCAATCGTAGCACTACACATAAGAGGATAGAGAAAAATTTGACAGAAAAAAAATTTAGCTGATATGTAATATTTTCATTGGAGGAATGTACTGAATCTTTGGTACACACTATTACCAAATGTTGCAATATGTTGTAATTTCAACATGGTGGCCAGAGTTAAACCTGTTTTCAAGGTTCCAGCTTATGAAGAGGATCCAGTTGTGAAAGTAATCACAAGTACTTTAGCAACAAACTTTGTACAGTGAATTTTGTAAAAATATGTAGTTATATTTTTCTTTTTTCAGGATAATTTTCATCTGTGTATTGCTGCCTTTAGGCAGGAGTTGAATTAAGAAATGGTAACGTGCAGTTTCTCCTATGTGTGGCTCTAAGGAATTTCAACGCAAACATGTTAGCTTTGGTTAATAGATGCAAGAGACAATTAATTAAAAAGGTTATGCTGGTAATTAGGTAGTTTATTAGGATCGGCTCCGAGAACCACACGTTGTCTGTGCGAGTAAATCCTCTGTCCGGGGAAACATAAAACCTCATGGTTTCTTATGTGAAGTACAAAAATAGGATCTTATAAAAAAAAGTACAAAAATCGGAGATAATTAGAACGAATAAGAGAGAGAGAGAGAGAGAGAGAGAGAGAGAGAGAGAGTAAAAAACCGGTACGTTGCGGGGGAATTGTCAAATTGAGAGCTGATTCATTAAAAATAGAGGAATAGGTGTTCATCAAGATTCAGTAGTACACCACAATTACCATATGGAGTCCATGAACTTAATTGTTTCAGGGAGGTGTTATATTTATAAATTAAATTATTTATAAATTTTTATAACGAAATCTTAATCTTGATTTCATTAATTTAATGATTATAATTATTGGAACTTAATAATTAATTAATAAGTATGATCTCCAAAATTCCCAAATTTCCATGAGTGTGTAAGATTCATGAATGTGTGAGATTGTTTAATCATTTTCTTCCAAAATCCCCAAATTTCCATCAACATTTTCACCTTCTTGAACCCTAAACAAAATGTATCAATGATGATGATTTTCTTGATCGATTTCTGAGTCAAGTTTGGGTGATTTGAAGTGTTGTTCATGTTTCTACAAGATTGGAGGTTTTGAAACAATTAATTCAAAATTATTGGAACCAAAAGTTGAAGAACCGTGACTACATTTTGTGTTTCTCTTTGCTAAAAATTAATTTGAAAGCTATTGTGGTAATATCTTAAACCTTGTTTTGAGCATCTTTTGGTATACAGTTAATTATTGATATTGTTGATTTGATTTTCAATTTTGATTTGATTCTCAGTTTTTTTATATATATTGTGAGTATTCCGATTTCTTTGTTTTGATTTTAAGTGAATATAATAGAAATCTTGATGCTTTTTGTGTAAGATTTGTGTTTCTAATTTTTGTGAAAGATCGATTAAAAATATCAAATATGAATTTGTTTTTATACCTTTTTATACATTGTGTTAATTTAGATTTTTGTTTGAGATTTCACTGCTTAGAAGCCTAATCGTGAATTGATATAGGAATTTTATTGTTGGAATATTAAATCTAAACTTTTGGTTTAATTGAGGTATATTGTGCTTAAAATTCAGATTTATTGTGGTTTATTACTAAGAGATTTATCTAGAACTGATTATGAGATTTTTGTGAAATTTTAAGAGAAATTACAAATCTGATTTTTTTGGATATAATGTGATAGTTTCAGTTTAAATCAGAAATTTTAAGTGTCCATCAGTTAGATGCTTGATAGTATAACATACAAGTTTCTTATTGTTGAAAATTTGAAGTTTCTGATACATATATTTGTGCTCTAAATTTTCTGCACACATCATATCATTTTGGAGCTTGTTGTTGTGCCTTATTTGATATATCAAGTGTGATAGGACATTGTAATAGGTTGGTAAATTTTCAGTTATAAATATGAGATATTGTATTGCTTGTTTAAAGTGAAGTGCGCGTGTGTGGAAAAATCTGTCCTAGGTGTGTGGGTGCAATCATGTGGGTTGACAACCTTGTACTTGACTTGAGAGTCTATCTCAAGGCCTGGAGCCTTAAAATCCACTAGGGAGAGTGGAGGTCTTGTGTGAAAGGAGTTGGTGAACTCCGTAGGTTCGACTTGAAAGTATTCTCAAAGCTTGGAGCAGTGTAGGCACTAGGATGTTTTTGATATTTTGTTTGATTTCTTGTGTGACGCGCGTTTGTAAAACATGTATACTTGTGATAAATAAAATATCTGCAGCGACTTCTGTCTGGACGTAGCACCCTACTTAGGCGTAGTGAGTGTGAACCAGGATATATTGTGTGTCTCTTTTTCCTTTGATTTAATTTCTGAATATTCTATTTAGAGACTTAAAGTAACACTGATTTTTGGTTTGAAATTGCTATAGCGATTTTTTTGGTGACATATTAAAAATGTTGTAGCAAAATTAATATTTTCTATTTTGTTTAAGAAAATTACATTGCTGCGTTTATACTCTGTAAATTGTTAAGGTACGCTTTCAGTTACTATATTGTTCTTAGCATTGTGAAAAATTATTTTGGACATATAGGGATTAAAGAAAAATTGTATAATTGTTTACTGAATTCAAATAGTAATATAAATTAATACCTGTCATTCTTATTGTGTTGGTGTGGTGATTGAACTTATTAGTTCAACTTTGTGTAGACTTTACAGATTTAAGGATCTAAGAAAAAAAATTTGAAAAATTTATAAACATCTATTCACCCTCCCTCTAGGTGTTTTTCCGCATCTAAGTAAAAAAAGCCACTTGCCCAATAATATCGATCGAGTCATCTATTAGTCAAATAATATAGTCAAATAATATGATTCTCGTTTCCATAACTAAACTTGAGGCCTGTAAGAAAAAAATGCGTTAGCACTTTAACCCATAGTTATTGGTTAGGTAGAGTTATGCTTGCTTAATTAGATTAATGCCGAAAAAGAAACTCCACTTACTTAGACTGCAATGCTCAAATCTTTAAGCAACCTTAATAAATGCGCTTGCACTCTTCTTTCCATTTCCACCGTAGATTTCGTCCTCATTTCCTCCACTTGCCACGAGAAACATGTTTGGTATTAGTAGCTATTATATTTCTTGACAAAGACTTTATATTTAGAAAAATTGTGATTCATCTTCCTTTACGCGTCGGTGGGGGGTGATGTAATTGACTTGAGTGGTCATCGTTTCCAAGAAGCTGTGCCACATACAAAATAATATCTGAACTAACCTTTATTTTGCAAGTTTTTAATAATAAATTAAATTTTCTTTTGAATATCTTTTCTTTATTTTCCTGTATATAGATTACAGACACTACTTTAGTAGGAGAATCTCCCTAAATCATACGGTCTAATAAAAAAACAATATTTTTCACGTGTGTTTAATTTGCACTTCAATTCGCACTTGAGTTTATTAACAAGTAATAATACCGTCTCTTTAAGCCTTATAAAAGCGCAACCCCACTAGCACCCCTCTCATAGCACCTCTAGCGCAGAAAGGGTAACTCAAGTCTCAGCCACACACTTAACTCCAATCATCACCAGACACTTTTCTTAAACTTCATATGTGAAATAAAGGAACACACTTTGCAACTCATATTTATTCAAATTGTTTCAGGATATATACTTGAGTGCTACAGCTAACTTAAGAAGGAGAAGAATCTCTATACGTGTTGGTGCTATGGCAAAGGAAATCAAGTTCTTTGTATCATGTGTTGAGTTTGCACCCGCACCAGTGATTCCCCTCATAAAGGTTTCACTAGCTCCTGTATTAGAAACTATTGCCGAAGAAGAGGGTGAAGAAAATGACGACGAGTTTGGTCCCCGCTAGCTATTGCTTTTGAAATTATATTGTTGTGTTCACTTTCATTTGTTGGGCACAGCATGCAATTCCACAATCGGCTGAAAGTTTTTGTTGTCAATTTGTGGTATTAAAGTTTGGGTTTCATGAGGAAAAATGTTTATGTTATGTTATAGAGATTCGTTTTGCGTATTAAATTTTTTTTTTTTGTTGTGGGTCCCACAAAATGTGGTAAGTGTAAGAAAAATTTTCTGATCATGTTAAATTATAGATGATAAACCCTTAAAGTTTCTATTTGTTGATTTGCCTGTTACATGACTATTATTAATTGTGTGATCTAATTTTGGTTACATCTCATCCTGTTCCATGTCAAAACTCTTATAATTCAAACGCGTCAACTGCAGAAAGAAATTGATTAATGAATTACACAAGTTGAAAAAAAGTAGAGTCCCGATTACCGTCTCTTATCTAAATTTAATCATACGAAATGTTAGTTAGAGGCGGTAAATATAAACTTATAATAAGTATAACCTGCCTCAAAAAGTATGTTCATTTTTTTATTTTTCTAAATGAAGGAGGTTAAAATCCCAAGGAAAAAAACAACCAAACAACTCCCCAAAATCAAGGGTCCGGCAAATTCAGAAGTACATGTCCATGGTTTAAACTCAATTTGGCCAATTAGTCGATGTTTGGATATATTAACATCTATTTATCGATTATTCAAATACTCTGATTCGAATATCGGATTATTATAGAGGGTTACTATCGAAAGACCATTTATTTTCATCTGAGCTCTAATTAAGGGGAATAAACTCCATATCACTTGAACCAATGATTGTTAGTAATTAGTCCATATTTGATAAGCGCCGTCAATTCAATCCAAAAATTTAAATTATATGTTGATTTTATATTTCTGTAACACGTCCTCACTTTAGATAACTTTATCTAATGAGAGAATGATAAAGACTATTAAACTTGAAGAGTAGATGATGCATCAGGTTTAATATACCTATAATAACTTATACCTATATAATAAGAAAATGAGCAATTAGGAATTTTTCATGAATGTATGTGATTAATTAGATGAGATATATGATTAATTAATCAAAGTCACTTTTTAGTGAAAAAGTGCAATTACAGTGAATTTTGTGGTAAAAATTAGTGTTGTAAAACTACAGAAAACTTTGAAATAAATTAGTCAGAGACTAATTTCTTACATATATGAGTTAAGAGAAATTATACTCTTATGTTACATGAGATTCATCTCTCATGTTACACTCACATAAAAAGACGTGTCTTTCTTTTTCTTCTTTTTTCTTTTTTTAAAAATGGGTGGACCCCACTTTATTTATCTCACAACATAAAATAACTTCTCTTATAGCCATAAGTTAAATCATGATTAGTTAGTTTATAAGTTAAAACAAAGAAAGGAAGCAAAGGATAGATTGGTAAGGTGCCAATATTGCTTTATTGACTTTTGGTCAAAATGAATGTGAGTGAGATTAAGACCAAACATCATCTCCTTCGTTCTTTATTTTTCCCAACCCGAAAAGTGAGTCAATTTCCTTGGCTAATTATCTCCAAAACCTAGCTTTCCTAATACTCCATGAAATATAATTGCGGTTGCAAGCAAAAACACTTAGAATTTCTTTGTGAGCAAAACCATCCAAACCATTCTACTTGAAAATCCTTGGTGAGAGATTTCACGGAAATTAACGGTTGAGATTTGATGTTAAACTTTTTTGTTTGACAACAATGTTAAAGGATTATATATATATATATATATATATATATATATATATATATATATATATATATATATACGCAATCTTTATAATTTGGTGCTTAATCTAAATGGGATACCAAAAAATTGAATTTTAACTAATTGTATTGAATTGATTGACAATATTGAAAGGAGAAATGATTGACAATTGTGTTAAAGGGATATATATACACGCAATCTTTATAATTTTTTGTTGTAATGCTAAATCTAAAGGGATACAAAATATATATAATATTAAAAATATGTGATGGGATATTTTATTCAATGAATTAGTTTTCTTTGTGTTGAATTGATTGACATGATTGAAAATCTTGATTTCTACAACATGATATATGCATTTCCCTTGAATTAATCTATACAAGTGAAAATTGAGGAAAGTCGAAACTCTAACCATTTTGATCAGGACAACTTCTTTGTGTTCATTGTTATTTTCTTATTTTGTTTGTTATTGGGTTTTGTCTTGGTTTTATTATTTATTTTTATTTTTTTCGCATCTTGATTCCTTATCGTGCTCCCAACAAGATCAAGACCAAGCTCCTTAAAGAAATTTGACAATTATACTCTATTTCTATACTATTATTTTATTAGTTATATCTTTTGAATTTCATGTGTGCTTTAATGTTTATATGAGGCTAAATCTGCTTCTGTTAGAATTTGGTGTAACTCTTGTACTCCTTTACGATGAATGCTTGAATTTATTTTTTATTAATATGAATTATTATTTCATAATTCATTTTTTATGTTCTTAATGCATAGGATATGTTGCTAATTATATTTTCAAAGTCTTAGGTATTCATAAAGTGAATTTAAATTAAATTATAGTCTAATACTGAAAAATTATGGAATTAAATCTAGAAATCTAGAGATAAACTGAATCTTTTAAGTAATAAAAATACCAAACAACTTAATGAGTTTCAATACGAGAGTTGAAATTATTTTAACTCTACCACGCTTTTTAATTGAGCTATAATAGCATAGACCCATCTTAAAGAATATAATAGAACATTGATAAAAATAAAATAAAATAGTTTATGGTTATGATTAGTGAACCGGTAATGCATATGATATGTTTATGATTCATATCAGATGCATCAAGTACTGGTGAAAAATCGAACAAACTGGTATATTATTAAACGGACAAAAAGGGTTGTTTATGATTCAAACTGATTTTCTTCCCTTCTTTTTTTTTTTTTAGATGAACGGTTGAGCTAACTAAAGATCTAGTGCAAGTTATAAAGGTTTATATATAAGCATGTTAATGTGCAAAATTCAGGGCAAAGTGGAGCAGCTAGTGGGTTTACATAACAGTCCAAAAGAAACAAAACTGAAGCCAAATGGGTGAATGATTTTATGATATAAGCAATAAGCGTGAGTTGTGCGTAGGAGGTGGTCTGCTAGGAGGTTATGCCTCTTCGTTATTAGATTATGTTAGTAATTTTTGTTGGGAACTCGGTTCTCTCTATCTTGATTGGGATAAGTCAGTCCCTCAACTCGGCTTCTACATCCTTCTCGCGGAAGTCAATCAACATGATCCTAGATCTCAGGTCTCGACAATCTGAACTCGGCCTGAAATTCACCAGGTCGGCCTTTGCGCAGCATAAACAGAAAATGCAAAGAGAAATACGAAGGAGAGCGAGAGAAATAAATTGACACACAAATATGTTTAACGTGGGAAAACCTTCCTCAATATAAAGAAGTAAAAAAACCCCACGGGACCTAGTCCAGTTCAAACGCCCACTATGATAATAATGGGTACAAAGAATCAAGCTTCACCAAAGTAGTGGTTCACTCAACCTCTCCAACACTGTTGGTAGTCAAACTTCCCTATAGTTGTTTCACACAAACTCTCTCTAGAAGTCTCTCAAATGCAAAGCTTAAAGCTTTGTACACAAATCTCTTAAGTATCACTCAAGAGTCTGTCAAATTATCTAACCTAGCCTCCACTCACAATTAATGAATATATAGAGGAGGTGAGAAGGTTCAAGAATCTAGGGATTAGGATTTTAAAAAACCCTTCAATGGGCTTGGGCTTAGCATTGAAGGAGGAAGTCCAACAGTTTTGGTGTGTATCGCTTGGATGCATTTTCTTTTTCTGTTATTGTGTTTCTTTCTTTCTGTTATTGCTAGAGGCATTGGTGTATAAAAACTCTGATATGAATATTACTGAAAAATGAATATTTTGGCTAACTTTTGAGTTAGAAGAGTACCCTCTCCCTTGAAGAGAGGAAATGTAAACCTGAAACCTATCAATTGGTGTTTTCACGGTCGATCTTACCCTATACGACGACTACTTCCATCAATGCCACTCTCCAACAATCACTTTAATATATTTTTGCGGAGATTCAATCTGGTTGTGTAGCGGTGAATGCCACATGCGATAACATGAAGTGCTTGCTCCATAAATTGATCAATGAGCAAGAAGAAAAAGCACTAGCTATCAAAATTCAAAAGGCTTTTTGCAAGTATTCGTTGAAAGTAACCATTCGCCGATCAGAAGCTATGGACAAGAATGAGGTGCCTCCTTTGGTGGATGATTCATGAATTAGAGGATGTGTTGGAAATTTAGAGAAAATAAATGGAATAATAGATGGACAAAAAAAATCTCTTTGTATTGAATTTTGGCTAAAGGAAAAATACAACTAGTGCTTCGGCACTCTATCTCTCTTTTCTATCATTCAACTAATATCACTCACATAAATACACTCATATATATAAACTTCAACTAACCGACTTTGACAGCTTCTTGCTTTACCGACTTTCCTAATATAATATTCTAAAGTTATACTATCATATAATTAAGATGACAACTAAGACTAATGGACAGCACATGTTCTACAGACATCTAAACACTTGTAGTTTCTTCTTGCTTGTAGTTTCTTCTTGCATGGCGGTGGTATTGGTTCTTTCATTTCCCATTTGCTTTGTGACCTGTTATTGCTTCAATCTAGTTCACCGCCTTTGACCAATTCATTTTCCATTTCTTTCAAGAACCTTCTAGTGTGGCGGTGCATCTTTGGTTTCTAATTGAATCTATTATCTTCTACATAATTCTGGTTTGGCGGTGGATCAAGTTGCAAAATTAAATTTGTTTTCTAACACTCCCCCTCAAATTTGACTTTGCATGCCAATCATATATTTGAGTTTGTTGAACACATCGGTCTTCAATGGCTTCGTAAAAATATCTGCCAATTGTTCTTCAGTTCTGCAGTAGACTAATTCCACAACTTTATTTTTAACTTGCTCCCGAATAAAATGATATTTTGTGTCAATATGCTTGCTTCGGCTGTGGGAGACTGGGTTCTTTGCAAGTGATATAGCAGACTTGTTATCTACGTATATAGTAATTGGACCTTCTTGCTCATAATGAAATTCATTCAAAATATTCTTTAACCAAATAGCTTGACATGTACACGCTGCTGCGGCTATGTATTCAGCTTCGCATGATGATAGAGCAACTGTCTGTTGTTTCTTTGATGACCATGAAAATATTGCTGAGCCAATATGAAAAGCATATCCTGAAGTGCTTTTCCGATCATCTACATCTCCACTATAATCACTATCTGCATAACCAATTAACCTTGAATCTTGGGAATGCGTATAGAATAATCCATGACTGATGGTTCCTTTGATATATCTCAAAATTCTCTTCGCTGCACTGAAATGATCTTGCTTTGGATGCTCCATATATCTGCTTATTAGACCAACTGCAAACATGATATCTGGTCGAGTGAAAGTCAAATACCTCAAGCTTCCGACCAGGCTTTTGAATAGTGTTGGGTTTACTGGTTCTCTATCTGAGTCAGCTTTCAACTTCGTTCCTGCTTCTATTGGTGTTGAAATAGGCTTGCAATCTTTCATTCTGAACCTACTGAGTATTTCTTCTGCATACTTCTTTTGTAACATATAAATTCCCTCTTCTGTTTGTTTTACTTCAACTCCAAGAAAATAAGACATTTCTCCAATATCTGTCATTTCAAATTCTTTAGTCATAGCTTTCTTAAATTCAACAAACATACCTGGATTATTTCCTGTGAAGATTATATCATCCACATAAAGACACACGATCATCATATCCCCATCTTCATTTTTCTTCGTGTACAAAGCATGTTCATATGGACTCTTCACAAATCCATTCTTATGAAAGTATTCATCTATCCCTGTGTTCCAAGCTCTTGGAGCTTGTTTCAATCCGTATAGTGCCTTCTTCAACCGATAGACTTTATCTTCTTCTCCTTTTTTAACATAACCCGATGGTTGTTCAATATAGACTTCTTCTTCCAAGTAACCATTGAGAAATGCTGATTTCACATCCATCTGGTATATCTTCCATTGCTTTTGTGCTGCAACTGCTGTAAGAAGTCTGATAGTGTCAATCCTTGCAACTGGTGCAAACACCTCATCATAATCTATTCCATATTTCTGCTTGTAGCCTTTAGCTACCAATCTTGCCTTGTATTTCTCCACTTTTCCTTCTTGATTAGTCTTTGTCTTGTACACCCACTTTACTCCGATGGGCTTATGTTTCTTAGGCATAGTTGTGAGCTCCCACGTGTCATTTCTTTTGATTGCAGCAATTTCATCATTCATGGCTTTCTGCCACTTTTCATCTTCTAAAGCTTCTTCATATGTCACTGGATCACATTCAGCTATTAAACAAAATAATGAATAATCAAGGGTAATTTGTACCGGATCTGTAGCATCATAGATATCACTTAAGCTTCTCATCCTTGCTGCTGCTCCCCTGAATTGTTGCTACTACTACTGCTACCTGAGGTTGAGGCTGTAGATGCAGGAGTTATTGGATTAGGACTTGGTGGAGGTGTCTGATCATTGTCTGCTTCAACTGCTTGCTCTGTTGAGTTATCATCATCTTTAAAGAATAACCCTTCTACTCTTTTTTCTTCATCATTCCATCTCCAGTAATCTGCTTCGTCAAACTCCACGTCTCTTGAGATGATTACCCTTTTTGTCAAGGGATTGTATAATCTGTAAGCTTTACTCCTGTGCTCGTAGCCAGTAAAGATACACTTTTCTCCTTTATCATCTAACTTCTTTCTTTTCTGATCTGGAATATGGGCATATGCAATGCAACCAAAAATTCTTAGATAGCTTACCTCTGGCTTTCTACCACTCCATGCTTCATTTGGTGTTTTGAACTTGACACTCTTTGTTGGACATCGATTCAATAGATAGGCAGCACATTGAACAGCTTCGGCCCAGAGTGTTCTTGGCAGATGCTTTTCTTTGAGCATGCTCCTTGTCATATCAAGAATTGTACAGTTCTTTCTTTCTGCTATACCATTCTGTTGTGGCGTGTAGGCTGCAGTCAATTGATGAATTATCCCATGTTGCCTACAAAATTCTTCAAATAATTTGGAAGTGTATTCACCTCCTCTATCTGTTTTGAGTGTCTTCAGATACTGACCACTTTGCTTTTCTGTCATTGCTTTGAATTCTTTGAATTTCTCAAGAGCTTCTGATTTTTCTTTAAGAATATATACCCAAGCCTTTCTACTAAAATCATCAATAAAGGTAATATAATACCTGTTTCCTCCAAGAGATGGAATATCAAATGGACCAGCTATATCTGAGTGAACTAACTGCAATGGTCTTTTTGCTCTCCATGATTTGCCAACTTCAAAGCTTTGTCTATGTTGCTTTCCTCTCATGCATCCTTCACACAGCTGATCAGGATGATTTATCATTGGTAATCCATTTACCATCTTTGCTTTTGATAACAGCTTCAGGCCAGTGAATCCAAGATGACCAAATCTGAGATGCCATAACCACGAACTATCTTCTATGATGGTCTTCATGCACTTTATTGCACTTGTCTGGATGTTTAGCTTGAATAGACGATTTCTTGTCATATCAACTTTTGCAATCAATTCTCCTTTCTGATTTCTCATAATGAGAGAATTATTCTTCAAATGAATATCATATCCTTTTTCTAAAAGCTGACCAAGACTGAGGAGATTGCTTTTCAAAGATGGTATGTAATAGACATCTGAAATGTATTTTCTATCTCCATTCTTTGTGAAT